>JAMPIV010019587.1:0-195000 GCA_024509875.1 Oreohelix idahoensis
GGAGTTGTTAGGGGATGTATGTTAGGATTGGGTGTGTATTTCGCATGTGTTTTTACCTTGTATTATTCGTTCCCCCCCACATCACTCCATTTGCATGTCTTTGTATTGGGGATACGTTTCCGTGGGTTTTTTTTAATGTATATTATTTTTGTATGTTTTTTTTCGTTATTAGGTTAAAAATAATGTATTTTTTTCTTTTTTATTTATTAGTTTTTTTGTTTTTGTTGTATGTAATTATATGTTCACCAATCCACAACATGTTGAATCATAAAATGTATCATATTTCACTAGATTGAATGATATATATGTATATCCAGGCCGTGTCCAATAAAACAGGAATTACTGTAGGCAGAACGTCATAACTTCATTCGTATATCCACGCTGGCGGTTGGGGATTCCAACAGCCGAAAGTGAGATTATGCGTCTGACAATTATAACTATTCTGGAATGGTTAAGTCATCCTTACCTGAATTCAATTTACGTACTAACACTGAAGCACTTGATCTCTTCATCCATACCCATGGGACTGGACCCATGTCCCTACTTGAATAAAATCATATCTGTTGCGGCAATACTATTGCCCAAAACTGGAAGGAGAAAGGACACGTCTTACCAGCTGACGGTCAACCCAAAAAGGGTCCGTATCTTAGTCACTGTGGCGTGACCTATCAACGCTACCACGTCATAATTCGATCGATTGTTATAGCGTTCAATAGTCAAGTAATTATTTACCTTTGATTATATTAAATGCCGTAACCCTAATAATTGCACGCTGCCAACCCTATAACAGGCGATGCAATAGAAACTTACCGTAACAATGTCCCTGCAACCGGGGAAGGAAAAAAATCTTTAGATAGATTTTTTTCAAAATATCTTAATGAATAATCTCAAAGATATAACCAAAAACCCGGACATATGGCCGACGATGTGCTGTCTAGAACAGTGTCGGTGGTCTTGTCGACTAATTAAACAGTTCATGTAATATTACTAATAATCATGTTTTACATATTGTGTTATATTAAACTAAAAGAAAATGTCATAATATCTAATACTCCTTTTCTTAATTTATCATAAAAGGTCTGTTCGTTAACTGAGATGTCATTTCAAGATTAATCTAATCCTAATTATATTTATATCATAGTAAGTTGTATGTACCCACTTGAAGTTATTTAAACATCTAGTTTAAAAGAAAATGAAAGAAAATGTCAATCAAGAAAAGAAAAATGAGAAGTAAAGACCAGTAAAGTAAAGTAAAAAAGAAAGTATCAATTAATATAGTTATGTGTCTTTAAAATTAATTATGTGATGTTGAGGTAGTTCCCTAACTATCTAACTTAAACTTAACTAAGTAACTAAAAATCGTATGTATCATATGTCAACAAACTTATCAAATATACAATATAATTATACAATTATAATTAGATCTATGAATATTGGTCTAAGAATTGTGTGAGCTTTCTTTTCTTTTCTTTTTCATTTTTTTCATATTTCATTTTTTTATCTTTCTCTCACATTTCAATTTAATTTCTTTATTAATTCAACTAATAACTAAAAACTAATTAATTTTGGGTATGACGATCCATACGTAGTTATTATCCTTGTGAATTTCCAAGAAAAAATGTTCAAATGTTTTAATTCGGAAGAAATGTAGACCTTCATAACGTCCAATTAGTAATGTCACGTAAGGAATTTTGTCCAACTTGACTTCAAATATTATTTCCGAATTTGTTGCAACTAGTTGTAGCATGAATGGACACTAACCAAAGTCCCATTGTAAATACGAACACAATGTCTTTTGCTTTCATTCATTTCGTATGACGCATGTCTCTAATAATTATTTATTTGAATTGTAGTCGACGTTTTATTCCCAAGTCGAGAGTTCAACGATAGGATACTGTCTCTTGTTAAAAGTACTTTCGTTAGTTCATTCGAAGAGTATCAGTGTTCATAAATCGACATCCGTAGGATTTCGAAAATGTTATTTATATGTGACCGGATCATAATCACGTCCGTTATGTAACAAGTAGCAGTACACAGCATCTGAGTCGTTAACTGTTGCCATCTATTATTGACGTGCTTGACTTGACATCCCGTAAACTCGTGATATATTTGATAGTATTGGTAACGAAATTTGAAAACATCGTTCTTCGTGGAATTGGGACTGTCACGATAGTAGAACTTGAAATTCTGTTAAACGATTGTAAGACCTTGAATTCAAACGTCAATGCCGTAGAAAATTGCCAGCATCTGATGGAGATATATTTGTGTACAATTTAGTAGCACATGTTTACCTCAAGTTTAGGAGGTATTTAATAAAATGTTCCCTATTAATTTTGAGCGCATTGATTAAATCCATGTCGCCTTCAGCAGCATGTCTTTTATACAGACAAATAGACGATATACGAAACTTATGCTGCATTGGCTGAGCATAGTTAGAACAGTCAATCACGTTACTGGTAAAACAAATAAATACAGAAATACAAAGTGACATAGTAGACAAGATAGCAAAAGTGTCACCTAATAGAAGAGTATACCTTAACTAATATATGTACGAATATATTACTAGGAAAGAAAGAAAAAAATGATGATGACTGACTATGCTGAGTCATCAACGATGCGACGAACAGTGTTAATGTAACCTGTTATCTGCGTGACGCAGAATCAAGTACTAATTGTAATTTTAGACAATGGTGGTGAAAGTAAGCACCATTATCATGCTCGATAACCATTCGAGCCTCTCTTTTGTTACGAAATGTAACCAGAGCTTCATCATACCTGTTGTTGGTAGGTGGCAACAGACGCACAAATTTCACGTCTGCCATGTACTTAAAGAAATTACTAAGTGTCTGCCATGTAGTACCTTGTGGCAGATTGCTAACTAACAAGGTACGAGAATATGTACCCTTCCCAATATAAGTAGGACCATTGTCACTAACATGGGAAAAAGATTGATGTGCAACATGAGTTGCTTGAGGTACCTTGCCATGTATGTCCCTCATGTAAGTATTATTCTTTCTATAGACTGGAATAATATGTTGGGCCTGAGTATGGAGACCCTTGCCCTGTAATAATGTATTTGTAGCACGTGTAGTCGTAGAAGGATCAAAAGAACGACTTACATTCTTTTGTTTAAATGTGCTGGTATTAATTTTATTTGGTATCTTTCCGTTATTCTTAACTCCAACATTATTTTTCAACATCTTAGTCTTCTTAGTACTCTCTTTCTTAATGTAGAAAACATCAACAGTTTTCTTTGGATCAGTTGTAGCCTGATCCTGTCGCCAACATCTATTTTCAGAATTGGCAGTAATATTCTGCCGAGGAAAAGTATAACTCCCTCGGAATGATCTTCTACCTGCCACTGGGTGTGTTAATACCTTAGTATCACTCTTAGTGCTGACTACTTGTCGTAAAATAGGCTTTTTATTGTTTTGATGGAGAGTCTCATCATATTCCTCTTCTTCAAAAATAGTACCAAGACTAAAATTAGAAACTGCTGTGCCATATGTATTAATATTCTTGACACGTAATGTTGCCATTGCAATGACGGCGTTAGCATTGCCATAAAATTGCAACTGTTTCTTTTCCCATTCCATAATTTCTTCTGGTGTACAATCCTTGCTTCCATGTATGCGACCCACCATAAGATCTGCAATTGGGTTCCTTAACATGCATACCTTAACATTACCTGTGAAAAAAGGTGTGTTAACATGAATTATAGCAGTGGGGTAATGTTCAATTGTCCCCCCCCAAAGTCATGCACCTGACATGTTCCCCTGTTGCACAACTGGGATGAACAAGTGATTTCCGGACTCCAATAGTTGTAGAACCGGAATCTCTCAAAACAGAGATGATAGATCCATTCACTATCCCTCTGTTGAATATTAGGCAGCCTGTTCCATCATTGGCTGCAAGACCTACTTCTGGTAGAATATGTCCGCAGTTCAGTACTGTTTCCTTTGCTTTCTGAAAAACAAGATTACATTCTGGGCAACTATTTGCCACGTTATAATTAATTGCATAACATGTAGAAGAAGACTGTATTACTTTATCGTTTTGTGGAACATCTGGGGTTGTATTATTAGTAATTGCTGCCCCTGCATGATGATGCTGATGAGACGATCTACGAGACTGAGATCGATGACGAGAATGATCATTAGAATTATCCCGTTGTCCCCTGTAGTAACTGTTATCTCGATGTCTCGAGCTATGATTATTGTTATTCCAATTGTTACTAGTGTTATAGTTATATGATTGATTATGATTTGCGTTATGTTGACTATTATTGTATCTTGACTGAGGTGAATAATTTCTATTTTGTGGTCTACCTCTATTAAAGTCACTCTTATTGTTGAAATTATTATGTCCCTTATGAAAATTAACATTATAATTTCCTTTGAAGCGACTTCTATCCACGCTGTGTGTTCTTGGTTTGTAATGACTGTGGTATGACATATTAGAGGCCACAGGTAGAGGTTCCCTTATTAGCGAGTTAGAAATGCTCGCATTTGGATGAGCAGTGCAATAGTTTATTGACATTTTTTCTAATTCATCGATTGTAGATGGTTTACGTTCTTGCAAATAGGCAAAGAACGGTGGACTGACAGAGGATAACACTTTATCCCTCAGTAACAAATCGACTAACTTGTCGTATGATTTGTTGACACCTGCCAGTTCCACCCATCTGTTAAAGGTATTGCGTATGTTCGCAATAAAACCTGTGAAGTCTTTACTATTATCTGGTAGAATACTCTTAAAACGTAATCTGCAACCTTCTTCGTCGAAATGGAAACGACGTAATAATAAGGCCTTAATGGCGTCATAGTCACCAGATATTGTTGGGTCAACATTCTGAACTGCACTTAATGGTCCCCCGTCCAATGATTCACTAAGTTTTAAAGCCCATGTATGTTTTGGTAAGTTATTTGTTGTGCATACCTGTTCAAAACGTGCCAGTGTACGATGAAAGGTCGTCGAGGTTTAATTTGAAAGGTGGTAATTTAAAGTTGTAATAAGGTTTGTTTTGGTTGGATGAAGATCCATTATGTGTATCAGTATTATTATTTCCACCTGAAGCTACTTGAGCTTTTAAGTTTAATTCAGCCATACGCATCTGTATTAACCTTTCCTCTGCTTCTCTTTCCTGTTTAGCAATTTCTCTTAATCTATTTTCTTTTTCAATTTCTTTCATCTCACGTTCTGCTTCTTCCTTCTTCAATGTAGCTTTTTTTCACCTTCTTTTCTTTCAAGTTCTTCCATTTTTGCTTCATATTTCGCAAGTTCCGTTGTCGCAAATTCCAGGAGTGTATCTCCCTTTTTATTACAATCTTTTCCAATTCTAATGAAATGATCCAAGTTAAGCATTCTTGACGTTAATTTTGTAAGTAATTACTAGTCTATCGTAATCACCAATAGAATTTATGTAGCTATTTGTACTTACTCAACGTATGAATACTCAATATAAATAATTATAATATTTTTGTACTGTTATTTGTAAGTTCCACAATATATAATATTATATTTTGTAATAATATTTTATGTACCGATAATTACTAATATATATATCATAAATAGTTTTATGCTATTTATTTATTTAAGATGCTGAATTTATATCGTGCACCTTAATATCAAATATTTAATAAATTATGGGTATTATCCCTATATAACTACCCGGAAATACAGAAAGGTCAAGGATAACTAAGGCAAGATAAACTATGAACACTAGGAATAATGACGTCACAGGACTCATCTGACGGTTATTACAATACATCTAAATGAACATAAAGATAGCGAGGTCAGGATTAACGAGATAGATTACAAACAATAATACAAAACTAAATAAAATGAAACTGAATACACTAGAATACACAAGTTATTTACAGAACTGGACACCTAACATGCAAGGTCAAATAATGGCAAATACGAACGAACAAGCCATCGGCAGAATCATCAATGGGGTTCTTTGCCAAATGCGATTATTTAACAGCCTTATAGAACGATCAGATCTGATTGTGTCATTCGTAAAGACGTAAATCAGACCTGATTCCCACCAACCGCCCACGAAAACAATATAACACATACGGTGGAAAACAAATATAACATATATACATGATAATAAATAGACATGCCTGTGTAAAGGCGAAATGGACTCAGCACTGTATTTTATAACCGACAAAGGTCACAACTAGACTTATCTTTTAGTGCTCAGTTAGTACTCCCGTAGATGCCAGTATACACTAACGGTTTAGACCCATGTCTCGAACTGCTTGCTCTTCATTGGTAGATTAGGTTTATCCGTCCTTTTGTTTTCTTAGATACTGCTTTTTCATCAATAGGAACTACGCTCCCGGTTGTCATCTTGGTTTTCGGCTTGTACGCAAACTTTGGTGACGTAAGGTTGACCTCTAGTAGTAACTATGTGTAATAGGTCATACTTCAGCACATCACATGATAGTCTTTCGATAGTAAACAGTTGTTAGGATTTTATGAAAAAAAAATTTTCGATCCCCTAACAATGCACACCATCTGTTGAAGGAGGTTTTTGCTGTTGTTGTGGGTCATTGCTTGTTGAACATTGTTCCATATAATATGAATAAAGCAATTATAAATTTCTGGCCCTTGCATTGTTTTTGATATGTTCATCTTTTCATTCAGTTATTTGCATCGTGCCTTCGATGGTAATTGAGCGAATGCGGGGTGGAAGATTTCGAACAATACTTGAACTTTGCAATTCGATTGACTTGATAAGTCATTTCATTGAGTCCACACATTTTAATATACAGTTTTACACGTCAAGACAATCCATACATGTTGATCATAAAAAGTACATATTACACTAGATTGAATAGATATATATGTATATCAGTCCGTGTCCAATAAACCTAATTACCGTAGGCAGAACGTCATAACTATATGCATGCGCGGTTGGGGATTCCAACAGCCGACAGTGAGATTATGCGTCTGACAATATAAATATTATGGACTGTTAATTCATCCTTCCCTGAATTCAATTACGTACTAACCTGAATCACTTTATCTCTTCACAATAACCATGGACTGACCCATGTCCCTACTTGAATAAAATATATCTGTGCGGCAATACTATGCCCACTGCAATAGAACTACCGTAACACTCTTTTCAACTCGTAGCTAGCAGTATCGACATGGTCCCTAACCAAGCACAGTAGAGGAAAACTATATCCAGTGAGATGCGATGCTTAAAAACCAATAATGTCAACAGGAAAGGCAGAATAAGAAATGATTACATCAGGAAAAATGTAGGAACTACATCCTGCATCAAATATAAAGCAGACATAACATTCGATGGTTTGACCATATTAATACCACTACGCGCCTTCAACACTGGAAGATCTGGTTTCAAAGCACGGGGAAGACAATGAGGCAAGATTCATAGACACTATCACACAAATCTATAACAACAAGGGTTCAGAGCAGCCAGTGCGACTGTGACGAGTCAATCCAGTTGTTACATTTCCCTGTGAGATCCTTTAACTTTCCTGTGCTCTGTGGTGGGTTTGGATGTTATTGATTAAAGTATTACTTGTCTGCAGAGTGAGGTCAGCTATGCAAGCCCCTGAGTCTAATAGTTGATGATGCTTGTTCTCAGGGAACCTGACTGCTACCACCCTACGACCTCAATCTGCGTAAACAAATCCGTGTTTAAAGTTTGATTAACAATTTTTTACAATTGCAATTTTCTGTCCCTCAACTTCTTGGGCACAGAAATGTTTAAAACTCCAATAGAATGGAAATATTATTTACATTAATGTGAATCAAAACAAAAGACTACTTGTCTGTTTATATCATAAAATGTCTGAGACTTGAAATGCCCTGATGAAGCACTAAAATATATATATATATGTCACTATTCGATCAATGGACACATTCAGATCGCCGCTGATACAGAACAGCGAAGGCACTGGTCATGAATCCCTTGCTTCTGATGATAACACTACTAGTTAAATATTTTTCTTTGAGTGGCAACTAACGCTGGTTTCAAATCGTTTTTATCACTACTGTTAGTCTATTCTGCTACAGCCAATCGAATTATGTTATGCCCCACTTGTCTTTTTTTCAAAATAAATTACACTTTCAAATTGGTAACGTTCCACATCCCCTATCGTTCTGTTCAAGACGAAGCAACGCGTTTGAATTTCATTCGACAATATAACTCTACAGGAAATGAGAGCTTGTCTGTGTGTTTTTCACTATCGTCTCCCTATCTAAGTGTTTATACATTCAAACTGTTCTAATAGTGAAGGGTGGTAAGGAGTTTGTAATGGCTTTGCACCGTCTTTTCAAAATCTGCTAGCAACAAAGTCACGCACGCTCGTTAGTAAGCGATGCCTAGAACCACTGTCTTCCTCTCCTTCTGTCATTCCTCCGTTTTTTCTCTCACTCTTTCTTGGACGAAACACGCCTTGGCTATCAAAATGTTATATTTAGTTTCAAGGACAGATTATGAAAAGCTTGTACTATTGAGAGAGAGATGGTACCATTCACTTTGCGTTACGGCTTTCTCAAAACCTGCGCGACTGAGGGCGATGGCGAAGACGCTGAGCACAACTCCCCTATTTTATCTCTATAATATTTTATTTATTTGATCGGGGTATCAAGGATCTTACTACATGCTCTTCCCTTTGGAAGAGGTGAGAAAAATCGTCCAGTATTTGCTGTTTTCGCTTCATAGTTCAAGGTTTTCTTATCTTTTCTGGTCCTAATTTACAATCCCTCACTGTTATCTTGATTGCTGACCTGTTTTGAAACACATTGACTCAAATCTGAGCAGGGGAGAGTTTGGTTACGGTTACATCACATTTTCGGATCTGAAGTAGCGAGACAGATTAATTGAACAACCTTTGTTAAAGTAGACATCGGCAGAGCAGTATTTGCCTCATGTCAGGATGGTCAGTTTTCTTGAATTGAGATCAGGTAGTGCTGGGGTAATAAGTTGTTAGTTTGCACATGACTTGTCGGAAGATGTCAACCTGATTACAGATTAAGACACGGACAACAAGATAACGAAAGTGAGTTGAAGCACGCAAAGCAATGTAATCGCTTCCGATCAGATTTTGTGTAATGAAGAATTATGATAAAATGACAATCTTGAAAAATATTATCAGTATTAGATCTGTGAAGTAGTGAGCTTGTAAACATGACAAAAGAAACGGAAGAAGCAAAACCTTATATGGTCATGGAGATCAAGAAAATGAATTTGTAGATGCCATGCAGAAAACAACATATTATGTTGTTATGTAGAATATTCTAGATAACGAGGGTAGTGGGGGATAGACACCTACCAAAATCAGCAAGCTATTTACCATTGTTTTGGCTATTGAGAATCAAATATATGCTGTTCTGATTGGACTTCTCGTCCCAGAAGCAATATGTGTGGAGATCGAAAATATTCGTTATAATCTAGTGCCTTGTAAACCTACTTAATGGACTTCAAATTTCTTCAAGGAGAAATCATAGACAGCCAGGAACACAGAATATCATGACCCAAATATGGGACAGGCTAGAAAACTGGACGTGGACTAAATGATTAGGAGAGAGAAGCCCAAGATAACTAACTTTGTGCTTTAAGTTCTAGGATTATAGTTCAAGGGCTAAAAGTAAGACACCTAACTTACCTGAAGAGACAGCATATTTTATCAGCTGCATAACAAATTTCGGATGCTTTCAGTGCAAAAAAACAAAATATAAAACAAATATTGTAAACACACGCTTTTAATGCACTAAAAAGCCAAAAATAATTTCTCAAGGAGTTTACAGCTGGCAGTCAAAAAATATAACCTCAAATTGACAAAAATCGTGGGGCACTGACTCTGCATGACATTAACTTCTGCTTTATACTTCATTAGATACTTATGGATAAAATCCAATACCATAATTCCCGCCGTAAATAAGTAGGTCGGTCGATCGGTCGGTCACATCATGCACACCGTCATTTGCGCACTTTTTCTAATTTCGAGAGAGTACATTAACTTTCAACCACAGCTAAGGCGGTGCAGCTGTGGTTGAAAGTTAGACAATAATTGTATTGTTTCCCTTATATGTACTCTCCCGAAAATAGAAAAGTGCGCAAATGATGGTGTGAATGAACAGTTTGATTATGGAAAGAAGCCAACAACACAATTGATAAACAGTACATGAACTGGAGACAGGAAGGTGTGGAGATGCAGATTAAATCAACAGACAATCAAGATACTCTTCTGTCCAGTTTCATTCCAGAAACGGATTTAACTCATCATTTTCTTAAAAATAACCTTAATATGTAAGTTTTTGATTGTTTCTTCAAGACAAAATTTTAATTTAAAGTATTGCAGACTTATTATTATGGATGAAAATGATAAGATGGCTGCAATTAAAAACCTGTCAATTTTTACGGGTTATTGCTAGTATTATGATACGCGCTTTAGCGCCCCACGATTTTTGTCAATTTGATGTTACATATTTTGACTGCAAGCTATAAACTCCTTGAACATTTATTTTTGGTTTTTTAGTGCATTAAAAGCGTGTATTTAAAATATTTTTTATATATTTTTTATTTTCTTCTTTTTAGTGATTTGCCGAAAGTTCACGCACTTCGGGAAGTTTAAACATTTCTCTCAAGAGAGACAAACCTGTTGGAAAAAATACACCTAGATTATTTGCAGTTATCGCCAATTTCTGTGCTGATACAATACCAAGAAACAATGATTATTAATGTTAATTTTATTAATTTTACGACTGATTTTTGTATTGTCATCGGGAATACACAACTATGCCAAGTATCAGAGCTGTTGCTCATCTGGAAGTAATTGAATAATCGATTGCAAGATTTGAAGGTGACACAACAGTGACATACAAGGCAAGTTAAAGAAAAGCGTGTAAAAAAGTCCGTGTTCATCCTACAAAACTCGGGATAAGTTGTTATAAGTATTTTATCATTTCAAATTATTCATTTTTACTGATACAATGTCCTTGTGGATGTACAGTGGCATATGAGGCTGGTAATCACTGTAAATAATGTGACACCACTGTAAGAGATGGTAGTTGCTGTGTGTGCGGGTTTCCATATAAGGAACCAACAGCAGAGGTGGTCCATGACTCCATAGAGAACAGAGAGTGGTTGATGATATCATCTTTGGCTAAGGACGGAAGAAGAAGAATATATATATATAACAAATGTTGTCTTCCGGAAATACAAGCAAACAAGTTGCCTCATAAAAGATAAGAATGGGAAACTGCTCAGCAATATACAAGAGCAAATGAAGAGGTGGACAGAATATTTTGGGGACCTTCTCAATAGACCAGCTCCACAAAACCCGCCGGACATCCAGCCAGCAGAAGAAGAGCTACAAATTAACGGTGAAAGACCAACGAAGGAAGAAATAAAGAAAGCCATAAAGCTTCTAAGAGATGGAAAAGCGTCTGGACCTGATAGCATTCCAGCAGAGGCCATCAAAGCAGATATCGACACGGCTACAGAGATGTTATATAAATTACTTGGTAAAGTCTGGGAAAAAGAAGAGATACCAGCAGAATGGAAGGAAGGATATCTGGTTAAGTTGCCTAAGAAGGGAAATCTACAAGAGTGCACAAATTATGGAGGAATAATGTTACTATCAGTGCCAGGAAAGGTATTGAACAGGATTATCCTTGAGAGATTAAAGGAGTCCATAGACAAGAAATTGAGAGATGAACAAGCAGGTTTTCGACAAAACAGATCATGTACAGACCAGATAGCCACTTTGAGAATAATAGTTGAACAAAGTCTGGAATGGAATTCACCACTATACATCGGATTTGTGGACTACGAAAAGCATTTGACAGTGTGGACAGAGAATCACTTTGGAAATTGATGAGGCATTATGGAGTTCCCCTGAAAATCATTAATTTAATAAAGAAAACCTATGAAGACATGACGTGCAGAGTTCTTCATGAAGGACAGCTTACAGAACCATTTGGGATAAGAACAGGAGTGCGACAGGGATGCCTCTTGTCTCCATTTCTTTTCTTGCTGGCAATAGATTGGGTTATGAGATCATCGACAACACACAACAGAAATGGAATCCAGTGGACTCTGACTAAGCAGTTGGATGATCTGGATTTTGCTGATGATTTGGCTCTCCTGTCCCATAACCGTAATCAGATGCAGGACAAATTGAAAACACTCGATGAGAGGTCACAGCAATTGGGTCTGAAAATACACAGGGAAAAGACAAAAATAATGAGAATAAATGCAGGTAATGAAAACAGGGTTGAACTTGAAGAAACGCCAATACAAGATGTAGAATCATACACATATCTTGGCAGTAATATAGACAAAGTTGGAGGGACAGACAGCGATATCAAAATAAGAATACAAAAAGCAAGAGGAGCTTTCATTGCATTGGGAAATATATGGAGATCAAGAGAAATAGGATCCAACACGAAAATAAGAATCTTCAACTCAAATGTGAAGTCAGTCCTATTGTATGGCTCGGAGACATGGAGAACAACAAAGACAACGACCAAAAAGCTACAGACTTTCATAAATGGGTGCTTGCGTAGAATAGAGGGATTAAAATGGTATGACAAGGTTACCAACGTGGAACTGATGACAAGAACTAGACAAGTGCCAGTGGAACAAGAGATGAGAAGAAGACGATGGCGATGGATAGGACACACACTGAGGAAACCTGTTGATAGCATTACAAGCAGTCCTTGTTCTGGAACCCCCAGGGCAAGAGAGGCAGAGCAAGACCAAGAAGTACATGGAGAAGAGAGTTGGAAACAGAGGTGAAAATGATGAGGAGAACATGGAAAGAACTTGAGATGATGGCACGTGACAGGAGGACTTGGCATGTGTTTGTTGAAGGCCTATACTCCTTTGGGAGTGTCTTCCGCTATCCAAAAGCACTTTCATCCTACTCATTGGGGTTAAACTTAACACTCAGGGAGGATAAAATATTCTGATGAAGATGGAAATGGTGGATAGAAGCGGCGGGCACCTGATACTCATTTAAAAGAGGCATTTATTTTCCTCTTAGTTTGTTGTACAAATCTTGTCGTAGAAGTTACCAGCAGCCGACACCAGACACCAACATCAGACTGGTCGTGAAGACGCCTGACAACCTGTGATTACATATTACGTGTTGCATGAGACGTGTCACATCCGCCAGACTTGTCGATTGAGAAGAAGTACAGTCCAAAGCACCGGTGGGAACTAACAATGGATAAAGCAGACGCCAATTGACTCCACACTGGGAATTAGTATCATACTAGTAGAACCACTGGACCTTACACATTTTTTTCCATGAACCTTCTTGTTCTTTTATCAGCACCCTTATTTATTTTAAAACTCATAAGTGATTATTAAACGAGTTGATCTGTAACTTTAAAGCTATAGTTAGAGTAATCACTGTTGAATGAATTGTATGTCTGCACCTGTATGACTCAAATTACGTTAAATACATAAACGAATAGAGCTATACATTCAATAGTTCCTGAATCACCTTCAGCGGAGGGCTCAAAAAAACACTAGCAAAACTTACATCTCAGAAGGGGCGGGAGAATAAAAAGTTCATGACGGCTTAGATGACCTCAGTTGTTGTTCTTGCTTTTCTTTGACATCCTATGAGATCCCATGAAACAGAAGCATCATCTTCTATTTATTTCTCTGCCAAGGGTAATATTTAGAGGAGGTTGATATCTTTGAAAACCCTCTTCATAATACTCTAAGTTTGGTCATTATTGGACCACTACAGCGGTGCAGGGAAGACGACCACGCAACAGCAACACACTTGGCTCACAAACTTACACTTCAGTTCATCACTTGTTTCACGACAAGAGTGGATTCTAACAGTGAAATTTAAATGAGTAATCATATGATACAATACAAGGCCAAATAAGGTATAACAAGGCATGTAACACAGTTTAATACATTATAATACATTGAAGGTCCATGTCATTTCCGGGAGTCTCCTCAGAGACAAAGAAAGAATAGGCATATTGTTCCGTCATGCATGTTGCAAAAGACCGCTAACATTAAGTTGAGGCTTGCTGCCTCATCTTGTAAAATAAATTGGTACAGAAACAATAGCTGCAGAAGCACATGAATGCTTTGGATCAGGCTTCCTGCAAGAAGGCACCTTGATCTAAGACAGGGATCGGCAACCGGTTACTCGCGGTCTACAGGTGGACCACATGGACTGTTTTGGTAGATCATTACGAAATTTAGAATATTTAAGCCAGGACAATTTCTGACTAGCCCTCTCCAAAAAAGCAAATCAAACCCTGGTGTCCGCAGCATTAAAGGATCAAGGCCGCCATCACTTTTGTCAACAGATGTATAATTTTAATAAAAATAATAGTCCTTTCAGTCATAACTGACTATGGGAACGAACGCGCCCCTGAGGTGACAGCCTTCAGCTGCGTATTTTCCTGGTGTTTCTTTCGATGTTTACTGCTCTCTTCTGCTTGCTGTAAGAGCGTTTTTTCCGAGGTGGTGCTGTAGAGAGGATCGCCATCTAGTGCGATCTTAAGCTTCATCCTCCCAGGCTGCTGGATTTATGCCATGTCTAGTGCCCTCATGTCTCTCTTGCACACATCTTTGAAGTTCAGCTGCGGTTGCCCAACTGTTCTTTTGCCATATGCCAGTTGTCCGTAGAAGGTATCTTTTGGGATGCGACCATCTTTCATGCGGGGGACATGGCCAAACCAGAGCATTCTGCGTTGCCTAAGCAGACAACAAAGGTAACTAAGATACATTTTAAAACTGTTCATTTTATAATTGGTGCTTTTCCACCAAACGTAGCCGACATGTTTAATAAGGGCGATCTTTTGAGCGCTCAGAGTTTCTAAGGTAGATTCCAAGTTCTCTTGTGTTACCTACCGCTGCTCAAAGTTGAATCTGATATTGAGACATACCTTGCAGTACTTTAACGTGGTATTATGCTGTGTACAATTCATGTTAGTCTAGAACAGCACACCACGATGCAACATGACATACATCAAAACATCGGTCATTTAGGCTTTATATGGACCATAGGGCTGTGAATGTTGCTTGTCACCGATTAGTATTTTGGGACCGTATTTTCCAGCTCTGCTTACCTGAACTCTCTGGCTTCCACTTTCACCGCTGTTCTTCGGGTACTCTTAGGTCTCATAACTAATTGTATCCTGAGTTTAGCCACTGGAATGTATGGCTTTACTGCTTGATTGTACTAAGGGTGTGTTCTATGCATAACCAGTTTCCCCCCTTATACCTCCATGTATATGGATTGTTAAGTGCTAAGATCACTAATATTGGGCTGTTGACAAGAATCAGAAAAGTGCCAGTGGAACCAAATGTGAGAAGACAATGCTGGAGATTGATATGATACACACTATGGAAACTTGCTTATAATATTACGAGACAGCCCTTGTTCTGGAATCCCCAGAATAAGAGAAGAAAATGAAGACTAAAGTACACATGGAGAAAAGAGACAAACTTGAGGACGACATGGAACGACAATAAGCTTATGGCACGGGACAGGAAGATTAGGAAAAATAAGAATAATCAGCCCACATGGTCTTTCATATTTGGGCATGCGTCCTAATATAACCTATTTTGTTCCTCGTCCGTCTTTGATCCTTAGCTACCGACTATCAAAGCAGTCAGCGGCCATCACGCCTGGTGGCGTCTTGTAGGGCAGCAACAAACTGCTTCCACTTTCTTCGGTCGGCAGCCATCATTCGTACAGTGCCACAGCTGTGGTTCATTCTTTGCATCTCGGCCTTCACAGTTCTCCGCCAAGTTGTTTTTGGTCGGCCTCTCTTTCGCTTTCCTTCTGGGGTCCATAGCATAGCTGTTCTTGTGATGGCATCGGGGCTTTCTTCTTAGGATGTGACTGACCCAACTCCAGCGTCTGCCAGCTATGATTGTGTGCATGTCCTCTTGGTTACTCCGAGTAGTTCGTGGTTGGTGATAGTATTCAGCTAAAAGATTCGGAAAATTTTCCTTAGGCAGATTGTGTGGAAGGAGGACAAGCTCGACATTTCCTTCTCTGTTACTCTCCAGCATTCCGCACCACAGAGAAGCACAAAAAGTACACCTGTATCAAGTGTGACAGAATTGTGCGTACTCTTTTCCAGCATTCATGTTTATCGCCGACATTATTGCGTTACGTCTAATTTTCTGTACTTAATTATAGTTTACACTCCCTTCCCTCAATTCTTGTCACGTCGGGACTTCAGTGACCATCTTTGGTTTGATTAGAGTAATGAATCACTTTCGTTTGAACCCATATTGACACCTGAATCTATGGAGTGAAATGGTGTAGCACATTTACGAGCAGACCGTGTGAAGGAGAGACAGGGTAAATGAGATAACCATTTCCGGACAAGACGGGTCGGAAAATAATTATCCATCTTGAAAGATATTACCTGTGATAGATTAAGAAGTCGTGAGTATAAACATGATCAATAATAGACGAAAGCTGACATACCGTATATGGTGATTTGAAAACAACACATTTATTTTTGCATTTGTTACGCAGGAATTTTTCGTGAGAGATTTGGACATTTAGCGCCATTTTGAGTTTACGGCACTGTGAAATTCAACTCGTCAAGAAGACAGACAGACAAGCCACAGTAAGGAATAAGATCGGGACTCCACTTTAAAGAACCAGACAACATGTTTGAGCATCTTGTGAATTTACGCAACGACAACTCTATCTTTATTAATACGGAAAGCCCGGAATCCAAGAAACCTGAAACTACGTCAAAGTGGTAGTCATTGTAAAGTAACACCACAGATTACGGGTAAGAGGCATATTAATCTCAGTGTATTGCATGTATGTTTCTCCGCTTTCCTTCTTGGCATTCCTAGACTTCTTCCGTTTGGCCTGTGCGTTCAACTCGTATCGGGTAAACGATGCCTGCTTCAACGCTTCAAAGTCTTCCCGCTCTTCCGTAGGTAGCCTTATCGTAAGCTAATCCTTGCAGACCCTGTGACAACTTCAAACTCCATTGTTCCTTCTCTAAAATGTATGTAAAGGCAAGTTTTTCAAACCTGTCTAAATAGACCTCTATAACATTATCCTTCTCTACAAATGCATCAACGTTAGACGTTCATAGCTCCACTTGGGGCACCCTGGATAGAGCTGTTATCAGAGTGAGGTGAGCTACTCTCAGTGGTACTTGCAGCAGCCTGGATCTCCAACTGTCTTAGCCTCAACTCATGTTCTCTTTCAGCCTGTATTCTCCTTAGCGTCTCTTACAGCTTCGGCGTGTAGTTTCATCTCCTTTCTTTCAGCTTCTGATCTCCTTTCCTCAGCTTCTAATCTCTTAGCCTCTTTTTTAGCTTCTAGTTCTGGTTTCTTGGCCTCTGTATCAGATTCCAATCTTCTTTCCTGTCTGTCCAGATGTTTATCGATTTCAGTTGTGACATACTGTATGCGAGCATCTCCGCTTAGACCTAATTCCTTTCCCATCTGCATGATAGCAGATTAACTAAACTTAACTAAATCAGCCATTATGTTGTTGTGCTTGCCGGGTTTGTATATTACACAAACTATACCACTACTTATATAATTAAACTTATTTAAATTAAAGAAAGTATTACCAACTACTACATCAAAATTGTACAATCTACAGTCAATGATATGAGCTAATATACCGCTCGAGGGTAACTAGACAATTAGTACAGAAAATCTACCAAGATAGTAGGTTTAGAGTTGGCTACAATAGGATCAATGATCTCGAACGAGACCCCAGTGTGGCGAGATGTTTAAATGATCAGAATATAGATAGTTTCCAGACATAGACCTGTGAAAAATGGCACAGGACGACGTCAGGTTGTTAAGCTCACCGTTTAAATGTTCAAGAAGAACAAGGGGCTACTTTACCCTCTCGCTGAACTAATCCAATGTTTCTAGGGAAAATATAATTGGCTCTAAAATATCCCTTAAACTTTAAAAATACTTTAACACAGAAAAACTTGTATCACTGAAAATAATTCAATAATTTTAGTTGGAAAAATCAAATCGAAAAATTTATTAAGAACTGAATATTTTCAAGTAAACGTATTCTAAAAAAATGGAAAAATGTACAGCTTAGATGGCACAAATGAATTATCTACAGTGTCTTTGGTTATATGATTCTAGCTTCATCACTGACAGTCTGTAACGTTTGGTTAGGATAGGTGATACTTGTTAGTGTAACACCTATCTCTTAAATATGCGCTTGGTCCTTGAGTCACGATGCTAAGGCCAGCAGAATTTGATGGTTTTGTTGAAAAATCAAGTATCCTGGTTCTAACGGCACAATGCTGAGGAAAGGTGGCAGTAGTGGTCCTCGAAAGGGTTGTAATTGCTGGTCCTTATGCTTAACGATGAGGCCAGGCAGTATCCCATTGGTACTCTCACCAACATAAACCCTCAGGACACAACCGCACGCTGACTGAAACGGTATTAGAAGGCCAAGCACACTATGGCAGAAATCTTCCAGCAATTTTCAGTGCAGTCGTTGATGCTCATACGAATCTTCTCTAATGCGGTCTTTGTCTCCATGCGAGTGATATGTGTGTTCTAGTTTGAATTACGTGGGGTATTTGTAGGACCAGTTCCGACGTATCGGAAAGCAGTGACGTCACTAACTACTGGTTTCCAAAATTTCAAAACGAATAGACAAAAAAATGGCAGTTGTGCTTTTCGTGTAACAATAATCCATCATGTCTTCCTACAGACCATACGCAGTACTTCCAACTTAATATTTTTAAATACAGTACAATCTCTGCTTCCTTGTGAATAATTTCGACTATAGTCCGAGTGTTCTTCAGTTTGTTGTAGAATAAAATCTCAGTTACTGGCTGATCGGTGTTTTGCTTAAAGTCCTTTTCTTTCTTCAATAACATTGTGTAGCATTATGAAGCAATATTCTTTAGTTTCCGTCCACATGCTGCTTTATTGTAATTACGTTTGAGTTATTTCCAACCATTCGTTGTCGAGATATTAGCCTAAACCTAACCTCTTATTACGACGATTTGATACTGCCCATAATTAGCCATTATCCGTACAATGTCATGTGACCTGATGACATGCAGGGGAATCATCGAATAAACCACAGAAGATTTTTATCGATTTCACAACAACCATCACTTCTGGGGATATTTTAAAGACTCTATATAAATTCACCCCACCCTTATTTATTTTACATTTGTTAACGATAATTGATTATTAAATTTGTCATCTGTAAAATTAAAATTTATAGTTGATTTAGTCATTTTGAGTGAACTGCACTCGTATGCATATTTTACTGATTTAAATCAGGTGGGGGCTCACCAGAACGATCAAAATACTAACTCATAGAAGGTCAGGGAAGATACAAAGTTTACGCGGGCTTGATCCTATCAGCCGTAGTACTTGACTTCTTTAAATTCCTATGAGGCTCCCTAGAATTGAAGCACCATTTTTCAATTGACATCTTAGGCAAGAGTAATCTTGAGCAAAAGGTAGACATCTTTGAAGACCCTCAGTCGATACTCTGAATTTTTTCCACTTTTGGACCATCACTGCAGAGCAATTGGTGTACATCCTGTGATATCTAGGTTGAACGGAGCGCACCTCTTAAAAATGATTCAAAATTTTATTTTTAAAAACAGAGGAAGATTTGACATATGTTTCTTAACGGCCTATGCGCCTTGGCGAACTGAAATGTGATGATAAAGATGGCGATGTTATTGGTTGTTACAACAAAAGCATCATCCAAGAGGTTAATGACTTTCATACATAAGTGTTTGCGTAGAATGGAAGGGCATAAATAGTATAACTTAATTGCCAACCTGGACTGATAACAAGAACAAGAGAGAAGCTAATGGAACAAGAGATAGACAGGACATCAACTGAAGGACCCTCTTCGTAAACTTTACGAGGTAGTCCTTATTTTGGAATCTATAGGGTAAGAAAGCTAGTGGAAGATCGAAATACTGTCACGACATACGTGCGATTCTTTCTCTCTGGTCTTCACTTCTCACCGGCATTTTTACTCAGTCATTCCTTGTACGGGCTACCTCTTCCATTATAAGTTGTTTTTGCTTTCGTCTTTTAAGGTTTTCTTATTACATCTTGTCACATCTCTTACCCACTCTTCTCTTTTGGTTATTTCTCCTTCGTTATCGGCCAAACGTAGCGAAGGAGCGAACTTGCCACATTGGCTTTTTGCTTTTCGCCAGCTCAAGACGGAGTAAGAGTCAACACTGAGCGATATTCCTATTGTTAACCCAGACGTTTTGGCTGGTTATGATACACGAAACCATGTTGTCGCATGATAAGGTGCTAGTTTGCAAACTTGCCGTGCCCAATTACACGACTGATATCACTGGGATGTCGGAAATACAATCTTGGTAAAGTACAAGACACTGACAGTGATTAAATACTTCCGGCAGATGGAATTTGTTGTGATAATTAACTACCAGAAAAATTCATCTTGGAGGAGATTATAATCTGTTAAGTAGTAAGCTGGTAAACATGACAGGTGAAACGGAAGAAGCAAGACCTTTTATGGTAATGGAGTTAGAAAATCACACTAAAAGATAATATCGTATGTTGTCATTTAGTGATGCTCTACATGAGATATGAGGGTAGTAAGGGAACCCCTATCAAATTTAAACACTTATTTGCAATTGGTTTAGACATTTGAGATGCTAAGATAGAATGCTCCTGTTTGGAATTATCCTCAAAGTAGCAACCTGCGTGCAGAGGAGTAAAGTTTCGCTTATGTTCTGCAGTATTACAAGACTATGTCACTGACTTCCAATTTCTCGTACTTCAAGAAGAAATCATAGACAACAAGGAACACGGCATATTAGGACCCAAAATATAGGACAGGCCATAGGACTGGACGTGAATTCTAAAATTAGAAAAGTAACCCCAAAGACATCACTTTGAGTCTCACGTTTTAGGATCATTCTTCATGTGCAATCAGTTAGACACCTAACACACATGAAAGAGACGGTATCTTAAATCAGTTGCCCGAAATTAATCGGACGTTTAACGCTGAAAACGTATGTTTTCGCCCAAAGAAACTCGGGGTAAGTTGTAATATGTGCCTTCCACAATTTTATTATTGCATTTGATATGTAGAATTTGCTTGTGGGTGTACAATGGCATGTGCGACTGGCAACCTTAACACTGCAAATAACGTGACACATGAACTACCATTGCAAGAGATTGTGACTGCTTCGTACGGGTTTCCTCACAAGAAACCAACTTCCAAGGTGGCCCCAGGCTCCATAGAGAGCAGGGAGTGGATGATTGTATCATGTGTATATATTTATTGTTCAAATATTTTAGTAAATGTTATATTTATATGTGTATATTTTTTTAATTGCTGCCTTCCGCTGTCCAAAATAATTATATCCGACTCACTGGGGTTTAAATTAACGCTAAATGGGTAAAGTTTCTGAGGAAGATGAGGTGGTGGATGGAAGTGGAGGTCGCCTGGTGACTATGTCAGGGGACCCACAACTTAGCAGAGACATTTCTTTCCTTTCAGTTTGTAAAACAAGTTTGTTGTACAAAGTGTGTGGTACAAGTTGCATGCAGTCGACGCTAGACACCAACAAAAGACGGGTCTTGAAGACGCTTGACAACCTATGTAATTATCTCAACCGTGTTACATGGGACGTGATACAGCCACTAGACTTGACTACTTTAGAGACGTACAGTCCAAGGCACCTGTGGGAACCAATAGCAGCTGAAGCAGAGGTCAACCGACCCAACCTCGGTGTGGTAAAGTGGGATGATATAAATATTTATAGGGGACTTAGTGTACTGACTGAGATCAGCTGTGAAGGTATCTGTATCTAATAAGTGTGGTGTATTACAGATGACCTTACTTTGCTACCACATTTATACCTCAGTCAGACTTATTCTGGAATATTGTGATGACTACGTTAAATGTCTAGGGTTATGATAGTGATGAAGTGTATGTTCACAACAACCAACAGACATAAACAATTTAATTTAATCCACAATACTTTACAACACTATGACACTCACATACATAGAATACTCTATAAGACTATCTTAATAAGTCAAGTGTAACTTTTAAAAATATGTATTAATTCCTGTCAATAATAGATATCCTGATTCAACTACAAAGTGAACCAGGAATCACAATCAAATGTATTCACAAGTTGTATGTACACAATTTATAGATAGGATCTTTGTATTGACATATATTATTATTGCAATATGTGTGTAAGTTGTGCTGTAGTACTATGAGGTAATACTGGCTTTTCAAGCTAGGTTGTTGTTTGTCATCATGACTTCAAGTGTTTGTTTCTGGTGGAAATAATATTGGAAAGGTTCACAGTTTCTTTTATTTGAAACAAATAAATGTCCCTCTTGATTTAAGGTAAAGTCACTTTTAGAGGGGGTATACACAAGATTGAGCTGCTCTGGCCACGAAATCTTAACTTCTGTGTGGGCGGCAGGAAACAGTCTCCACTGCTCGCTTGCTTCACCGTGTTCTTGAGAAACAACACTGGTCGATATCTTGACCAAGGAGTATGCTACCAGCCTATGGATTCAGCAAACCTCAGACCATGTGCGGCTTTAATACGTTAGTACCACGGTCCCTGAAACAAGAAGGTTGTACCTCCTACTTCAGAACTAATTTATAATCTATTTCTACACTGAAGCACAATACATAACAAACACCGAGTTCAGCGCGGTAGGCCAACTGCTAGCTTCTCATGAACAATATACACCAGTATTCCTCTCCCTAATGGTTATAACGCCTCTGCAATTCCAGCATTACTTCCTTCTATTCAATAAGATAGGTGTTATAGTACTATTTGGCAATCCCATGCAGTTATACTCCTCTCCGACAAGTTTTGTTCATGGGGGAGCAATATCTAGGCTTTGCCTCATGTTTGTTACTGAACCACACACATACAGACATAAATTATCAATTCACATTCAATTTTCATCAAAAAGATATCAAATATGTCTAGCTTACCACAATTTAAGGAAATATTAAACAAATACGTTGACTGGCGATGAGTTATGGCACAATTCCGATCTGCCTCTGTCCCAGGCTTTCATTAGAAAAATATGAACTGGTTCTCAACGCACTTGCTTCTACACAGTTTAATTTCAAAAAGTGGCACTGAACCGACGCTCCTAATTGACTATATTAAATGGTCTAGCCAATAAGACCATGTTTACAAAAGCATTTGAAAAAAGTACCCTTCCTACCGTTTCCCTTAACAACCAAAAATAGTATTTGCAGTCGACTAATCATGTTTCGCCTTACATATAATTCTAGCCAATCAAATCGGATTTAACGTGGTGGCCTCATTTCCTCTAAAGCAGTGTCCAAACACGCCATTATGAGCAAATATGATCCTGTGTTGTCAGACAACACCACTATAGTATTTTGGCTATAATTTGTTAATTATTAGACTATTTGCTTAACACCTAACATATTCTTTGTCAGCAAGTCCTAAGGCACCCAAATATATAAGTTTAATGGAGCTAAGTGGCTGCGTTCAAAATGTGTATTTTCTTCTACCACCCGTTCACTTCGATACGATGGGGTGTCTTCTGTACTGTCAGGCTAATGTCAGGATTTCAGACGTAAAACAGTATTGTGTCATGTTTCCTAATAAGCATTAACCATGTTTTTTTTAAAACCTAACCTCGTATTGGTAGTGTTTTTTGTCCCTGTTTATTTGAAAAAAAGCAAGCCTGCGTGCCTTTCGCGTGGGGTGGCATTAATTTTATATCGCGAGACTGTGGTAGTATTGCATGCGTTCCTCCGTACATCTCTCTCTCTCTCTCTCTCTCTCTCTCTCTAAGCCCGTCTGTCTTTTAGGTTAACGCAGTGTAATAATGACATTAATGCTAGTATTATATCTAGGTCATTACGCAGTGTGTCTATCTCAAGGTTTTCTAAGAAACACAGTACCGGTTTTATTTTATTTTTTTTTTAAACGCGTGTAGTTGATGCAGTAGGCTTTACTAGTAAACGTGAAAGCGTTACACTTATGCAGACGAAGTAGAAAAAGGGGATTTCTTGTTTAACTAGCATGACGTTCTATAACACAGGCGTACGCTATTGTGACCGCACTGTTCTTTTACCATTCTTCTTTCCTTTTAGTGAATTAATTCGTTAGGCTTTACATTTACTATTTAATTTATATATGTGGATTTAGAATGTCTCACGATACTCGGGAGCTAAGTACCATAACAGCGCAACCAAAGGACATTTCACAATTTTTCACCACAATTTAAATCACCGATGATAATAAGATTATCACCTCTTTTTTATTTAAAAAAAAAATATTTATTTTATATTGTTAAACTATAAGTACTTAATAAGCCGGTTTGTAACTGTAAATTATAGCTGGTTTAATTACTATTGAGTGAGATATGCAACTTCTATGACACATGAGATGGCAGTGTTCTAAATATGTTCTAAAGACATATTCAGCTAGAGCTTTTAGATTAATAGTTGTTCAATCACTATCAGTTGGGAGATTATTAATACGAGCGAAAATATATTACCTCACAGGATTGGCAGGAGAATAACAAGTTCATGGCAGCTTTGATCAGAGATTTTCAACCGGGGTAAGCGGCACACTGGTGTGCCGCGAACGGTTCGCAGATGTGCCGCTAGTGTTTGGGGGAAGGTCGAAAAAAGCGGACAAATATTGAGGAATAAAGAAAATCATCGAGGTAAATTTTTGAACTACTGAATGTTTTCATTAAAGGTCGATACGAATTAAAACAATAACAGTTTAATAAAAATAAAACGTTATTATACTAAAATTCTAAGAAATTCTCTCCCTATTATTCCAGATCCCAAAATAACTGCAATGTTCTTTTACAACCCAACCTTTCACCCTTGTCCAGCAACTGTGAATTGTAGTGACCTCCCTGTGTAATGAAAAAAAAACCTTTACCCATCCAATCATGTCCATGACGGGTCAAATACTATTATTGCCAGGGGAGCTCAGTATATTACACACGTCTACAGAGAACCTTTTCCGCTTTTGTGTTTGTTATTTCTGTTACGTGTTAATTATTTTATTATTTCTGAGTTATTGTGTTGCATGATGTTAGAAAGACTTGAATTGCATGCTGGCGAAAAGATCAGAGAAGAGCAGGCGGGTTTCGGGCAGAGACGATCATGTGTTGATCAAATATTTACACTAAGAACAATTATAGAAGAATCAGTGGAAAGGCAATCGCCACTTATTATCACCTTCGTCGATTTTCAAAAAGCCTTTGATGGTCTACACCGCCCATCATTGTGGAAGATACTTACAATCTATGGTTTTCCAACAAAATATGTGAATATAATCGAAGCGCTATATGACAATGCAAGATGTTGTGTTAGAACAAATAAAGGGAATACAGAATGGTTTACAGTAGAAACAGGGGTGAAACAAGGCTGTATTATGTCACCACTACTTTTTGGAATAGCTATTGATTGGGTTATGAGAAACTATACCCACAATGAACAATTGGGTATAAAATGGACAAATGGAGGGTTCCTGGGGGACCTGGATTTCGCAGATGATGTAGCATTCTTAAGTTCAACACCAAGACAATCCCAAGAAGCAATAAATAATTTGTGTCATCTCTCGGTTAAAATAGGTCTCCAAATAAATGCCTCTAAAACTAAATTTATGAACTTTTCTAACGAGACCTTTGATATCATCTTGAACGGGGAAAAACTACAGAAAGTTGAAAGTTTCAATTATTTAGGCAGTAAAATGACTCAGGATGGTGACACAACAAGAGAAATCCATACTAGAATTGCTTTGGCAGCTAGCGCCTTCAATAGATTATCTAACATTTGGAAATTACGATCATTGAATATACATACCAAGCTTCGTCTGTTTAATTCAAATGTTATCTCAGTGTTAACATACGGCTGTGAGAGTTGGAAAATAACAAAATCATTGGAGAACAAGCTGAATACATTCGAGAACAAATGTCTTAGAAAACTCATGAACATCAGTTGGAAAGAATTCAAGACTAATCGACAAATAAGAGAAGACTCTAGGCAGAAATATGTCTCCGACTATATAAGGAAAAGACGATGGTCATATATCGGTCATGTCCTACGAATGCAAAACAACAGAATACCACTACAGGCGCTCACTTGGGTTCCTGAGGGTAAGAGGAAAAAAGGAAGACCAAAAGAAACACTCAGAAGAACAATAATAAGAGAAGGAAGAACGTTGGGCCTAAATAATGTGCAAGAGCTAAGAGGAGTGGCGTCACAACGAACAACCTGGAGAGCACTGGTTTCTGCCTTATGCGCCGTGTTTGGTGCTTAAAGAATTTATTATTATTATTATTATTAGTTTATTGTTATTTTTTAGCGCTTATTAGACATGGACAGATTTATAATTAAATAACTTAAGTTAGATGATGACAATGAATCAAGTGTAGCTGGCACTAGTTGTGGTAGTATAATACACAGTACAGGCAGTGTAAGTTCTAAAACCGTCGTGCGCCTGTATAATGAAGCCTTTTTGTTATTCTGATTCATTTCATTTGGAGGAGAACAGCCACGTCCTAAATGTGTTGTGTGGTGAGAAACTGGTAAACCAAGCTAGGATTTCAAGTAAGCCAAAAAGACACCTTTACAGAAAGCACTCACATTTATGCGAAAAACCAAATGAATAATTTAAAAGGCTTACACCTGATCAAACACGCCAGGCAAAACAATGGACCAAAATAACAACTATTTCTGACAAAGCTCAATTAGCAAGTTATGCCATTGCCGAGATCGTGGCAAAGACAGATGAAATCACATACAACTGCTGCGTCAGTAATTTTACCAGCATGCTGTAAAATTGTAAATATTATGTTAGGCGAGGAATGTGAAAAAAAAATTGAAAATCCCTATGTCTCAAAACACTATTAGTCCGCGTATACAAGCCATGTCTCAAGACGTTGAGTCACAAGTGATAGTTAACATTAAAGAAGCCAATTGTTTTGCCATCTAGTTGGATAAGTCAACTGACATTACTGCAATAACTAAACTCCTAGCATTCAGTAGGATTGTTTGTAATTGAGACATCATTGAACAATTTTTATTTTGCAAACCACTTGGACAAACAACAAAAGACCAACAAATTATTGATGTCGTCGACAATTATTTCAGTTATCATAATTGGTCATGGAAATTATGCATCGGCATCTGTGCGGACGGTGCTACCTCTATGTCGGGAAGCCTGAAAGGATTCGTCGCATTGGCCATGCAGAAGAAACCGGGCATTGTTTTACACACTGTTCCTGCACAGAGACGCCCTCATTTCAAAACCAGCAGTACCCGAGCATCAAAAAATACTTGATGAGACTATCAAAATGGTTAATTTCATCAATGTAGCATTAAAATTAAAATTTACATCACAGAGGAAACTTTTATTTAAAAACCGATTTTTCGTTATTTCATTGAGGAAAAAGAGATTGTGTATATCAGAAAGAGGAAATGGACCCTTCTGTTTTTGCCCATGGATTACGTCTTTTGATTTACTTTTTAAAAATAAATGACATATTTTCAAAGATATCTCATTCTACTAATTTAAATAATAACAAATATGAATAAAAATTATTTTAATCGTTTGAAATCCAGAGCAATATTACTTTTAAAAACAACACAATGATTAGAATTTAACTATTGAACTTTTAAACAATATTGTAATTCTCGTTTGTTATTGATAAAATATCTCCTTAAAAAAAACGGATGGTGTGCTTTGGCAATTTTACAACCATGTTCAGTGTGCCGTGAACTGAAGAAGGTTGAAAATCACTGGATTAGATGATCTCAGTAAATATGCTTGCTTTTCTTCAAATTCCTGTGAGACTCCCTAAAGTAGAAGCATCATTCTTCTATTGGATCTCTGTCAAGATTAACCTTGAGCGAAGGTTGATGACCTTGAAGACCCTCATCATTATACTCTAAGTGTGGCCATTGTTTGACCACTTCTGCGGAGCAGGGGAGACAATACCGCCACAAATGCAATCCAGAAGATGAAGTGGATGAATATGACATGGAAGTATCTTGAGTGGATGGTGCTGGTCATTAACTTTATCAAAGCCTGTTATCCTTGACGTGCTGAAGATAATGATAAAGATGGTATTGATGTTTCTATTTTTATATATACTGTATTCATGATCTCTATTTTTTAAATTATATCTTAACAGTTTAATACGGAAGACGCGACAGGGGAATCTCTTATACAACATAACATGTGTCACATGACAGTACGTGATAACATTATAGAACATATAGCTCGAGGGAATGCAATGTAATATAGTGCAACGCATGTTGAAATAATAATGAAACAGGACAGCGCATTACAGAACATTGTAATGCAATATTTACCGATTACAGCTGTACAATTAAACCTGCTATTTTTCTAAGTGAAACGTAACAAGTGAAACACACAGATTCCCAATACCTTTTTCGGAAAATGGCGTGCTGTGCGCCGGGAAAACAAATCTGAACACCCATTACCATAAAGAGCACGCCGTGCAATCTTTTCGTTGTGCATTTTCGGAAAAGTACGGAAACCCGGCACATTGCACATGGGACGTTAAACTGCACAGCCATTGAAATAATGCGCCTACCTTTCCATCTGTACTTAGTGTATGTATTAGAAATATTCATACCAATTTTTTTGTTGCAAAATTTCGGGATTTGTTCCCGTTTATATTACCCAGCGTTCCTCCGGAAATGCACTGCGGGTACACGTGAATAAGTATCTCTTATTTTAGATTTAAACTCAACAGCAGATAAGGGAAAGAAGTTCTTTACATTTGTTGTCCAACAAATAAATAAACATGACTGTAGGTAGTAAATGATCACAATTAGTAAATTTAAGAGCTTAAAAAGAAACTGAAGGTGGACATATGTTCCAATGTCAATCCAAATAATCATTGAAAAGTCTGTCGATTTCGTCTCCCAAGTTGATAATGATTCGGACGTGGAGTATTAAAAGCTTTATTTTGACTTTCGTTGTGTGTGTATATTTAGGTGGGTGGGTGGGGGTGTGTGTGTGTGTGTGTGTGTGTGCGTGCGTGCGTGCGTGCGTGCTTGTGTGTGTGTGTGTGTATATACATTGTTGTGCATCCAGCGCAAAGAGTGCACTATAATTACAACCGTTAATTTTGACGGGTTACTTACTCGTAATAATTTTTTTTAATTTTTATTTTTAAGTTGGTACATTCAATCACATTAAAAACTTATATCAGACAACAAAGAAGTGTAACAAATATAGTATTTGTGATCAAACAGCACATCATGACGTGTGTGGTTCCCGATAGCATTTGAGGAGTCTAACATTAAATTATTTGAACCCTGCTCCCTCAGACATGTCGTAAGGGGCGAATAAAGTGAGAGGATAAAAGGAGCTATTAGCCTCATCCTATAAGTAGCTACAGAAACCACTACTCTATGAGTTTATGAGGCCGTGTGGTGTAGTTGCCTGCACGGAGGGTCAACAGTGGAGTTGATCCCATCCTTCTTAAAATGAAGTAAATGTAACGTCATAGCAGATACTGCCGTAGGAAGTGAACTGTTAGAGTTTTCACTTATATTCTAGCCGCCATTAAAAACGCATCGCATTAGTTTATGAACCACAACTCGTTGTGCTAAATTTAAAATACATGAAACCACTGTTTTTACATTTCTGATCCATTTGCTAACCCAAATTTGCTGTATTATTAAACATGAGACAATTCAGAACCGGCTCCTAAGCAGTTCTCAACCCTAGGTGTAAAACAAAAGTCGTACTCACTGTCATTCAGTCACAGCCATCCCTGTATGACCCCCTACAGCATCAATACAGGCTTGGCATCAGCGTCTCATGCTATTGCAGAATGACCTGCTGTCTGAGTTGCTGTTTGGAAGCGATTGCGCAGATGTAACAATAGAATTTGGCGATCTTGAGCTAGTGTTGTTACACGAGGTTGACCAAGCCTGGGACGGTCATTGGTGGTACCTGTCGCCCGAAATCGCTAGTTCAGCCTCACTATAGTGGACTGGTCACAATTGAAACGTCTGGCAACTTCTCTGGTTGCCATTCCACTGCTGAACATACCAACACCTTGCCATCGCTCTTGTGACGACAGTCGAGGCATGACAAAAACATTAACAGACTTTCTTTCAATGAAAAAAGATAATGGCATTTTACTCGCTGAAACTTGACTAACGCGTGTGCCAAATTTTAATGAAGCACGCAAGATTTGAAGTAAACATCACATCGACAGTAAAATGGGAATACATGAACTTCATCACTTGCACACTTTCGGAGTTTGAAAATCGCTCACTTGCAAAAACATTTCAACAGTAAAAGATTTTTCTTTTGTGGCGTCTTTGGAAACGGAAACAAAAATATAATTTAACACAAAACATTACCGTATTAACCCTCATAATCAGACCTAACGGTCTTTTTATATTTGGACATGCGCCCTAATATAACCGACTGGGTTGAATAGGACGCGCCTCGCCAAAACCAGGCAAATTTTTTTTTTTATAAAAATTACCGTGTTCCATTACAGTACAAAAGCATACTAGCGTGATATGAGCAAGCAACCCGCCAAAACGAGACATGAAATAATCATGTTGTGGCCTTCCTTGGTGACGGCATTCATTCTCCGGCGGTCATTTCATTTCTTTTCATTACATTTCAACTTCGTTGAATCTTTGTGGTCAAACTTATCATGACTTATGGTCAATGGTCAAGGCAGGACGACAACAATTTGAAAAGACTACGTTCTCTTTATTGGTTGTTGAATTTAGTTTTCACGTCGCAATGCGCTCGTTGTTCTGTATTTTCTCGAAAAGGTTGCTGGAGTTTTTCACTGATGATTCCTATATATATTGACCAAAAGGTGCACAATACAATTCCACCATAACAAGAAATTTATGAAGTAACCAGGCAATGGGATATTACCTTGTATTTAAAAGCAATGATGAGTAAATCTGAAACGTAGCTGTGTAGAGTGTCGTGAAAAATGACCACGGTCAATGAGGTACTTGGGGTGTTGCGTTGGTTGTGAGTCCTATCATGGTACACACTCGCAGCGAGGCGATGGCGCTATTGACATGGTCCCTGGTTCGATTTCCCGATGAACCCATCACATCAGTTGTCTGCTGTCACATGTCCTCCTCCTGTCTATATGACGACTGCCTACTGTTCGCTCAAACTTATTTATTTACTACCAAGAGGTCCCAGGTGTCTTTCATTATTTACGTATGAGTCACGGAAGTTAAACGTGTGCTGTATTCTAAAAGTAAAGAGTAAAACTGACTACAGATTATTTAAAAATTACTAATTAATAAGACGACCTATAAATATTCGGACTAAGACAAAAAGAGAAAGAAAGACAAAACACAACATTTAATAAACTCCAACACAGAATGTTCAATTAGCAACTGTATCTCTTTATAAGAAAGAAGTACCAAATCACTTGAACAACAGCGACATCAAAGACAAAAATGGCATTGTTCAACAACCTCTTATGCTCCATCCACATCACTACTTTAAAACCATGCACGTTCAGCAATCCACAATATAAGTCTTTTTTGTACTTTTTCTCATTTTATCAAAGTGTAACGTCTTGTCACAAGACTGAATAACTACTTACATATCAACTACACACTTACCGACGCTCATGGTTTCCTTCTTTATACTTCATTGCACCCTCTAAGAAATTTCGTTCCCTTTTCTCAGCTTCTACGCTTGCTTTGGCTATGTCACGATGTCGATGGTTTCTATGAACAGGCTCAAGATATGATGACTTTTTTTTCTGGCGACGTCTTTATTCTGAATGTGTTTTATCTGATTCTCTTAATTGCATTACACATGTCACTCATCGGATGACACTCATTATGAAATTTAATAATACATCCGACAGACTCACACTTGTTCTAACTTTCTATCACCACTGCTTGCGGGCGAAAAAAAGTATATTCTGTCACCCACCTACTCTCAACTCGGATCCGGTTACCCGTGAGTTGTTCTCATAATAATGTCTAGAGCATTCTCGTATACAGCCGCTTGGTGAATACTAGCCCTTCATATTTTTGTACACAGTCTTGCCACCGCCCCAGATGCCATTCCTGTGCGTATGTGCTTCAAACTCAAACTGCTTCATTTCAGAAGAGCGATTTTATTTTTAAGGGATGTGTGGCCGGGTAGGGTAGTGGGGGTTGCTGTTCATATCGAGAGTATTAGATTTTGAAGACTAGCTAGCCTGCTAGAGGTGATGATTGCTCTCTACAGACTTACAGGAATTTACCAGGTTCGGGGACAATCCTCTATGATGTTTTATTTATAGAGCAGATGGTTATTGTTTGTGTTGCACCTGCAGCGATTAGCCTTGGTATGATACCTTAATAATTTGTATGATGGCTAACTGCAAACATATGATTCGTCAACAGCATTTGTATTCAATGAAACAAATGTTTATTCAATTTTCAACAAGAACTGGGTTAAGTCAAATGGTAACCACACCAAAGTTGCATAATAGCATGTCGACATTAAAAGGTTCAGATATGTGCCTGGGTTTACAATCCTTTACCCAGTTTTCGAGCGTAGCTCTGTTTCAGTTATGACTGTGGGCTCTAACCGCTATTGCATTCAATTCTTAGCACTACTTACGGTTCTCGTGAATTCACAAAACAAATCATTCTACATTTCGAAGTTACACAGTTTTTTTATGTCTTTTCTGTTTTGCATATTTTCTCTCTTCTTTTCTTGTGATTTCTTTTCTGTTTGTATCACAAGTACTAAAGAATGATAAAAATCAATTCACTAAACACTAGATATACTATCAACATTCCTAATAGTAAATCCTAACCAATAGGGCTGCAAGTAATAGTTTAGGTTAGAATAGAATGAATGTTGTAGCAGTATCTGTTGTCAATAAGTGGCGAGGAAAGGGTACATCAAGGATCTCCTGATTACAACATGATTGTAATTCCAAGGAATGAATATGATTGGGATTTAAAAGATCACAAGTCTAGAATGTCGTCTCAATATAGTGGAATGGAAAAATAGTAAGTTAAAGATGTGTAACAGTGGAGTGAAGAAAATCTTACTATAGAGAGTCAAGGTTGGGATATGAAATCTCTTTAGGAGAATGTTTAAAATCTTGACAGTACTAATATACATCTGGGTCTAAAATAATAATGTACATTTTGAAAAATAAATAATCCTGTGGAGAAAAATAGCATAACATACAATACTAGTTTTGGGTATGAATTATGTGCTGTTAAGAGATGTCATGGTAGGAACAGTATGATTGATCAAGGTGATAGATATAAAGGAATTTAGCATAATATAGATCAAAGAAATATTAGTATGGGGTAAGAAAAAGTACTGGTGTAAAGTGTCTGCCTGAAAATGCACTAAGATGCGAAAGTACAGGACTCTGGATCTGCAAGGACAAGAAGTCTGGTGAATGAAGCGTGGAATATGATCAGTTTCAAAAGTAGAGATCAATGTTACAACAGAATAGTGTGACACATGTGTTATAGGTAAGGTTGTGTAACATTCTAAATATTAAGAAAATGTCTGTAACTAAATAATGTCTGTAAACTCGTAACACCGTGTGTTATCAATTGTTTTGTTATTTTTATTTCACAACACTATGCTATCTAATGAAAATCCTCCGTGGGCTGGCCTTGATTGGTCTTGATGCATCAGTATTTTAAGGCTGGAAAAAAGTTTCTCCGTGGGGCTTTGACATCTTAGTCTGGAAGCAAGTCATTTGAACTGTCAAAACTGAAAATATCATCATCATCAGTTGCCATCTCCACAACGAAGGTTGGCTGTAATGGATCTCCAACGTCTTCTGTCTCTTGTCTTGATGGTGCACTCTGACAGACTCTTTCCTGTCCATCTCTTGATGTTGTCTTCCCACTTATAGCGCTGTCTTCCCCTTGCACGTTTGCCTTCAACTCTCCCTTCTGTTATGGTCTTCTGCAAGGTGTTATGCCTTTTTATGTGGCCAAAGTATTTTAGCTGTCGAACTTTGACCTCCCTCATTAGTTCTCTTTTCATACCTAGATTTTCTAGGACCTGCTTATTTGTTTTCATCTCTTTCCATGAGATACGCCCCATTCTTCTATATATCCACATTTCAAGAGCCTCAATTCTTTCTTCCAAATGCTTATTCATCGTCCATGTTTCTGCACCATACAGAAATGCAGAATATATATAACACTTTATGATTCTCAGTTTTAATTTGTGAGATAACTGTTTGGATGTCAGTATATGTTTCATGTTGTTGAATGTAGCTTTGGCCATTCCTATTCTCTTCTTGATTTCTGTTTCACATCTGCCATCTTCTGTTATTATATGACCGAGATATACGTAGCTCTTGACTTGTTCCAGGATTTCCCCATTTACGCTTATCTTTAATGTGGGTTTATCGTCTGTTTTGCTAATTATCATAGTTTTTGTTTTCTCAATATTAATGTCGAGTCCATATTCATGACTTATACTGTTCACTTGCTTCACTAGTTCCTGTAACTCCTGTTCGCTTTCAGCTAACAACACGGTATCATCTGCATATCTAAGGTTGTTTATTGACCTTCCACTGATGTTCAGTCCTGGTATTTCCTGTATCTGTTTGAAAATTTTTTCAGTGTATAAATTAAATAGGCAGGGGGACAGCACACAACCTTGTCTGACACCTCTTTTTTATGTCTATGTATGGTGAATAATTCCTTCCAGTTCTTACTGTGGCAGTTTGCTCCCAATAAAGGTTACTGAGTATCTTATATCTTTTCCATCAAATACCTATGTCTTCGAGGCATTCAATTATTTTCTCATGATGGACTCTGTCAAAAGCCTTCTTATAGTCAATGAAGCACATATACATACTTTTTTGGACCTCTGTATATTTTTCTGCTAATATTCTTAGGCAAAATATTGCCTCTCTTGTTCACTGTTCCGTCTAAAACCAAACTGTTCTTCCTGGATTTCGCTGTCTACTTTACTTTTTATTCTTTCCTGTATGATTTTGAGCAGTATCTTAATTGCATGACTCATCAGGCTGATTGTTCTGAAGTCTGAACATTCTGTTGCATTTGGTTTTTTGGGCAATGTTATAAAAACTGATGTCTTCATGTCGTGTGGTATATATCCTGTATTGTATACATCGTTGCATATTTCTGTGATTGTATCTATACCAAAGCTCTCCAGAGCTTCTATCATTTCAATTTTTATGTTATCCATGCCTGCTGATTTTCCTTTTTGTATCATATGAATGGCATTCTCTACTTCTGATCTGAGAATGTTTGGGCCTTCATTAGAATCTGGTGATGGTTTTTTACCTCTGTTGTCCTCGAATAATTCTTTTACGTATTCTGCCCATCTGTTCGATATGTCTTTCTCATCAAGTAATATTACACCATTTTTGTTCTTGATACAGCTTCCTCCTTGTGCAAACCGTGACCGATTTGATAATTTCTTTATTTCTTCATGCATATCTCTTGTCCTGTGCTTTGCTTCCAAGTCTTCTATTTCCTTGCATTTTGTTTCTATCCACCGTTCTTTTGCTTCTCTACACATATAGTACATGTGAAAGTTAGTACATTGTTAAAAAGGTTTTTTCACATATGCGTTGACCGTGTTCGGAGTTGCGAACACATAAAACACCTGGGCGTGTTTTTAGAAAAGCCTTGTGAATTCTTTCGCAAACTCTAACATTGCAATTTCCCGACTGCTTAGGCGAGAATCATACTGATTAGCAGTGGTGACGGGTGTGATAGGTGACGACACTGCATTTGCTGATTGTTGGGGCACTGAGGACATTGACGAATGCGGTGATGGCTTAACATCATTTGATTGCGGTGATGGTTTCACTGTGGTTAGGGTTTGTATGGCTGGAACATCTGTTGGTTTTGAGGCAGGTATATGTTTCGCCTTTATTTTTCTTCTGACTTGGGTCTGTGGTACGTTAATACAGTTTTCAGTGGGCGTAATTTGCACACTGTTGTTTTTAACTATTAGAGCTGAGGCTAACACTTCTCGGCTTGGTTTTGGAACATGATTGCGTTTCTTCAGGATCTTTCTTCTGATATAGTTGTGCTGTATACGCGGAATTTTGTTGCTAGGTTCAACAATCTGCTTGGGTATAGTTTCTTCAGGATCTGATTGTTCTGAACGAGCAATCTTGTTCTTGTGGTATAGCAGTGTTTGTCCGTCGGTGGTATTCCAACTGGAACTGCCTGAACTGGGGGTGTGATAGGTATCAGCTGACGATTTTTCACCGCGGGAGTAAGTTTGAGTGTGAATATAAGTTGTTTGGTTGTTGTCATCGTGTGACGTCTGAGGCATTATTTCTTCATTTCTAATGCGCAGGTCTCTGTCTTGGAGTCGATTACGCAATTCAAGTGGTGGGATATCTTCTTCGCTTTCGGACGAGTCTCGTTGTTGTCTTGCTCGATGTAGTGCATCGGTGGGTGGTCTGGGTATGCGGTCGTCTTGGTAAAATTCAGAGTCTGTCGTCTCTGACTCTGATATGTCAGACGGATCTGTACTGGATGGATTATAATTTAGGGTGGCCTTTCTGACTGGTCTTGTATTTGTCGTCAGAGGCGGAATGGGCCGGTGATTATCAATTTTGATTTGTTTTACGTGAGCTTTTGTTTGGTGTTGTTTCTCTTCATTCCAAATAATGAAGTTTACAGGCGTAGTTTGTTTCATGATTTTGTAGCCATCTAACCATCGGTCATCGAATTTTGAACTGCGTACATGTTTCTTGTAGTATACTCTGTCTCCTATTTTGTACGTTGGTAGCTTGGCTGATTTATCATGTTGTTTCTTTTTCTTGTGAAATGCCTTCTGCGTATTTCGTTGTGCAATCTGGTGAGCTTTGTACTTTTCTTGAAGGATTATTTCGATGGGGTCTTCTCCCATGTATTTTCTTTGTGGGCGAAGTAGGTTGTCTAACGGAAAGTTTGGTTCTCTTCCGTATAGCATGAGAAAGGGTGACATTCCTGTGGTATCGTTGACGTTTACTCGGATGGCTTCAAGAGCTTGGTTAATGTATAGGTCCCAGTATTGGTGGTTCCCCTTGATATATTTGCTAATAATATCATGTAGGGTGGCGTGCATGCGTTCATTTCTGCCATTTGCATTTGGACAATAATAAGTGGTTGTAGTATGCTCAATATTCAGCTGGTGTAAGGTGGCTTTAAATGGGTTACCGATAAACTGTTTACCGTTGTCTGAAATGATTCGTTTTGGACAGCCATGCCTGGGAATGAATTCTTGTAAAAAAATTTGCGTGATGGACTGCGATGTGGCATCACTGAGTGGGTAACTTTCTGGCCAAACAGAGTATTGGTCAACTATGTGCAGGAGGTATTTGTTGCCTGATTGGGTGAGTGGGTAAGGACCTGATAAGTCAATGCTTACTGTTTGCATGGGGTAATGGGAAGGTTGCATTTCTTGAAGGGGAATTAAATGTGGCTTCATGTTCCTCAATTTACATGTTTTACAGGTCGCCACGTACTCTGTAATGTCTTTGTAGAAGGTTTGCCAATAATACCTTTTCTTTATAACATCAATTGTTTTGTCTCTTCCCATGTGCCCGTTGTTATCATGAAACTGTAGCAATACTTCTGGGATTAGATGTGCTGGAATGACTTTTCTTAGTGTCCCTTCTTGTTTACTATCAATATAGTATAGAGCTCCATCCGTTGGGTGTACTGTAAAATCTTTACTTTTTGTTGGGTTTTCCTTCACGTATGTGAGCAGCTTGACAATTTCTGCATCTTTTGCTTGTTCTACTCTCATGTCAAACATATCTTGACTTTCTTCTTCTACTGAGTGGCGGAATCTGAGGTACTTCTTCGACTTGATGAAGTAATTTCATTAATTTCTTTAGCATTATCGTCAATCTCTGAGGATGTGCCATCATTTTTGACTCTATTTGTTTTCACTTCAGTTTCATCATCATATTTGATCCTGGATAAGAGGTCTGCACAGGTGTTCATTTCGCCTGGGATATGTTCGATAGTGGTGTCGTAGGACTGCAAATTCATTGCCCATGTCTGTAACTTCTTTGGCTGTTCTTGTGTTTTGGTGAGCCAGTTAACCAAAGGTTGATGATCAGTTCTTATAATGAGTTTAGTCCCTCTGACATAAAAGTCAAACTTTTGTACTGCATAGTGTATGGCGTATGCTTCTTTCTCAATGGTGGTCCAGTTTTTCTGTGTCTTCGATAGTGCGTGTGATAGGAATGCAATGGGTTTCTCATTGGGGATGTTTGGTAGGATGGGTGTTTCATCTTCTAGTACAGGTTGGACCAAACAAGCACCAATTGCGTTATTCGAGGCATCGGCGTATAGTATCATGGGCTGAGAAATGTCTGGATGTCCAAGCAGTGGGATGGTGGTTAGGGCATTTTTAAGATACTCAAAGGATCTCTGGCAGTCTTCTGTCCATTTGAAACGTGCATACTTGCGGGTAAGGGCTATCAAAGGCTCTGCTGCTCTGGAGAAATTGATGATGTGGCGTCTATAGTAACCAACTGTACCAATAAATGCGCGTGTTTGTCTCACCGTCTTGGGGCTAGGCATTTCTCTTATGGCTTTGACTTTATCTTCATCAGGTCTGATGCCATGTCTATTGATGACAAAGCATAAATATTTTGTTTCTGTCTTTAGAAACTCACACTTCGACAGTTTTAACTTTATTTGGTGATGCCTGAGTCTATCAAACACTGTTTCAACCTTGCGGAGGTGGTCTTCCATCGTGCCTGCGGTATGTATCAGGATATCGTCTATGTATGCCAGGGCAAATCGATGTAGACCCTTTAACACTTCATCCATGAGTGACATATATGTTGCTGGCGATCCTTTTAGACCAAATGGCATAACATTCCAAAAAAAGCTTCCTATATGTGAACAGAATGTGGATTTCTGTTTTTTCTCAGGTGTCATGGGGATGCACCAAAAGCCTGACCTTGCATCAAGTGTGGTAAAGTATGTAGACTTTCCTAACGTCGCAAGTAGATCGTCTATCCTGGGGAGGGGGTAGGAAATGACTTTTGTGATTTTGTTAAGGGCACGGTAGTCGCAGCAAAAGCGACTGGAGCCGTCTTTCTTTGTTACGATCACTATGGGTGAGGACCATTGGGAACGGGATCTTTCGATGATTCCTGCCTGTAGCATTTCATTTATAGACCTTTCCACTAGTTCTCTGTTTTTTCAAGGGTGTATGATAGGGTTTCATATGTATTGGCTCCTCGGTAGTTGTTTGAATGTCCATTGTGACAGTGTTAGTTCTGCCTAATTCCATGTCATTGAGTGCGAATACATCTTGGTGCTTTTCTACAAACGTTTTCAAACGTTGCTTATTATCTTCTGTGGCATTCAGGGTTGCAAGTAACTGAGCTATTCTCTCTCTGTATTTATGATCTGCTATGATATCTCTGGTCTGTCTTGATGCCTCCGTTTCATTCCCATAATCTTGGGACATTTTTCTTGCATCTTGTGAAAATATCTGCTCTTGGTATGTGGTTTTCTTTTGCGTATTTCTTTGCCGTTCATTGGGCTGTGCTTGGTACTGTCTCCTCTGCCATGTGCTGTGTGCATTTCCATTTGTCACTGCATTTACTGTATATTCATTTCTTATTATATTTCTGGGGTAGTCGTTGTTGTGCCATTTTTTCTGATTATTTCTGCCGTAACTGCGCTTATCCGCGTACGTTACTGTGTTTCTTCCGTTTGTGCTATAGGGCTGTCTTCTTTCCCTGGGCGAAAATTTTTCATTCTTTCTATTTCCAACTTTGCTGCTATAGTATCCTCCTGTGGTGAAGTCGTATAATAATTCTTCCTTTTCTTCGGAACATTTAATTGGTTTTGGGACTTTATCATATCCACCTGTTTTTGAGTTATATTGATACTCCATGGGGCATGTATCTCTGTCTTGTCGCTTTGGATATCCTCCTGGCAAGACAATCTCTGTTTCTCTGTTACTCTGTGATATACAGCACTTCATCTTTTCTCTTGGTGTGCTGGGGCGCAAGAATGAGTAATTATAGTCGTTTTCATACTGTGGCCTTTCTCTTCTCATGTATGGACTGGTTCGTTTCTGCCATCTGGGTAGGGTGTGCTGTGGTGTAACATAACTGTGACTGATATTGCTGCCTTTTTCTGCATAAGCCTTATAACTGTTTACTTTCCGTGTACTATGGTTATTTGTGCTGCGATTTCGTGCATTATGTCCAGTGGGAGTGGTTGAGACAATTTGTGGATGGTCTCTATTGGTGTTGGTTTGTCTTAACGTTGACGTATCCACTTGTGCTACAATTGTGCCTCTATTTATAGTGGTAGTTTTTCCTGACATATTCAATATCATGATGGGGAAATCTCTAGCCTTCGAGACTTCAGCGATTCCCTCTGTAATTTGCAACAATGGGTCATCAATAATGCTTTCTTCTGCTAGGGGCTGTATTTGAATTGATTGCCCTGGTGTTATGTACTCAGAATTTTTTACTCTGCCTTTTGCTATGACCAGGGAGTTTTGCGCCACCGTTATGGGAGCTGTAAGCCTTACCAAAGACGCTATGTGGATATCGTCCTGGAGATCTATGTATGTATTGTTGACTTTGATTTTCTGGAGGTCATAGTATATTCGAACTTTGTGTTTGTTAAAAAAATCTCTCCCTAGGATAAAATTTCTAGACATTCCTTTAGTAATGACAAATGGGTGTTCAAAATTTGTTTCGCCTAAGGAAAATTTTAGCTATTTTAGTTCCATCATGCAGCATTTCTTCATATTGTATTTTTCTGGATGGGCCCACTTGACAGTTTCTGTTCTGTGTTGTTTCTTTTGTTTTGGACCATTTTCTGTGATTGTTGCCCTCACTAACGGTCCTGTTTAGTGAGTGGCGAGGTCGTTTCCCTGACGCATGAGGGGTTGAGGTGCGCCTCTGGTATACTGATTTCTGGTGTAATCACGTGGGGGTGGTGCGGGTTGTTGTGGTTGGTAACCTCCTCTTCTGGATGGTGCATTATTGTAATTTGCTCTACAGGACTTGTAACCATGTCCGAGCCTACCGCATGTGAAGCATCCGTTTGTATTGACATTATTGACGTCGTTTTGCCTCTGTGTGGGGGGTCTATAATTGCGGGGCCTATCATCTCGTTGTCGTGGGCGACTCCATTGCCTCCTGGCATGGTCAACTTCCATAGGCTCATGCTCATCATAGTCCCTATATTCCGGTCGGGGTTCCCTAACTGCTCTTTGTTGGAACCTTCGGTGAAGATTTTCCTCCTGTATTGTCTTTTTTTAGGGACTCGTAGGTCTCTGTGGGGTACTGCTGGGACCTCCTTCTTAAAAAATCATTTACAAACGAATCAGAGCTCAACAGAGCGATTTTCTTTTTCTCTTCATCATTTGTTGTTTCTGCTATTGCCGCAAATTTTTCTATGTCGGCCAACCATCTCCTGAATTTCTTCTTATCTCCCTCGAATGGTTGTACTATGGACCTAACTTGGGATAATTTTGCATAATTGCTATTCTTTTCTAAGTTCTCAGTAAGGCGCTGCAGCGCTATCAATGTGGGTTCCTCCATATTTGGATTGACTGGGGGCTGCAACGGTTGTGCATTTACAGGTTGGTTCTGTGGTTGTTGTTGTTGTTGGTCCACACCAAGCTGTTGAAAATTTTGTAGTAAATTTTCCATGGTCTGTGATCTCTAGTTATTCGCTTTATCAAAGAGAAGTGGTCACGGGCACCACTTTGAGATGTGTTTTCCTGCTCAATACCTTTTTCAATGAGGACTGATCACGGGCACCAAGTTGAGATGACAGCATGTAGACATTTAAAAGGTTCAGATATGTGCCTGGGTTTACAATTCTTTACCCAGTTTTCGAGCGTAGCTCTGTTTCAGTTATGACTGTGGGCTCTAACCGCTATTGCATTCAATTCTTAGCACTACTTACGGTTCTCGTGAATTCACAAAACAAATCATTCTACATTTCGAAGTTACACAGTTGCATAAATTGTACGAAGTCAATCTCCTCTATTAGAATGTCACTGAGCAAGAAGAATTATGTCTTCTCTCGACTGCTCTAAATTCATAACTCAATAAAAAAAATGGCTTCGTCTCTCGTTCAATTCTGGGGAAAAAAAACTGAGCCTAACTATTGGTTAGAAATCACGTGACTAACCCAACTCTGCAAGCGAAGCTTAGCCTCATTAATGCGTGGCGTTTCGAAGCTAAAACTGGCCTAATTGAACATCTGCGTTAAGATTTTTTTTATCTTCTGTTTCTATAAAAATTTATTTTATGTTAATATAGTCTATTTCTGAAGACTCACGGTATACACGGTTACAAGTCATTTACATGTGAATTCAGGAATCATTACATTTATAGGTGAAACTGGCAGACGTTTGTCAGACACATTCCTTGAGCACTTAAATGACATTTATCATAGAGAACCTAAATCTGTGGCTCTTCATTTTTATAGTCCACACCATTTTGGTTACTGTTATATTCAAGTAATCGATATTCGTTCCTGCTTTGGATGACTTTACTCGGTCTTTTCTAGAGACTCGTCTCATTTTCGAAATGGATTGCCTTTCTCATGATGTCCTTAATGCCCAACTTTATTTTGCGTGACTTCTTATATTCAGTGGCTTTTTCACCTTTTCAGATTTCTTTATTTCATCCGTCGCTTTTTCACGATCTTTTTTTTTCTTCAAGTTTTTGTTTCATTTCGTGTCCTATTTGTTTCCTTTTTTATGCCGCCATCTTATACGTCACTTCAGTTCATGCATATAGAGGAGATTACGACAGCCATTATAAGCTTCTAGGAATATTTTAGCATGGATTCTTTTAGCAGGACATCTTGTTTTCCTATTTCATTTTCTTCTTTGTATTTTCGTTGATTTTTGAATTTCTTGTATTTATATTTCCGTTTATTCTGGTTTTGTATTTTTCTTACGTTATTATGGCTTTTTTAAACCGCGCATTACACGTGTTATTTACTTTTTCATCTGTTTGTATTTCTTATCTGTGTTTGCAGTGTCCCATATTATTTTTCATTGACCTGTCTATATTTCTTGTCCATGTCGCATATTTGTAACTGTGGCTGACGAAGGATGAATTCCGAAACGTCCCGTGTTTCCTGTGTACTGTTAATTTTTAAAAGTGCCTTTTTAATTTATATAGTAATAATTGCTTACATTAACCAATGTGTATAACTGTTAGTTCCTTTCTTTGAGTCATACTTTCACAATCATCATCACCATCACGCATAATCTCCTAAAGGAGCATGTCTAACAAATACGTGACAAATCTTGAAGATGTTTGTCTCTAGTTCTCTTCCCCATGTTTGCTTTGGTCGCTGTCTCACATACCCTGGGAATTCCAGAATACAAACTGCATGTTAATGGTGTCAATAGTGTCACAGCGAGATTAACACAGCTGTGGAATGGCGGTGCACAGCTGGGAGCAGGTACGTAATGTCAGTCGTGTATGAGAGGTAGTCAGTAGAGTGGTATGAACTTAACAACACGAAACTGCGAGGTCAGCAGGTCAGGGGTGAATGCAAGGAGAGCTCTGATTGGGGCAGTGAAGAAGCGAGGGTCAGGAGAGCGAGGAGGTTTCTGGTGGTGATGGTAGACTTGAATAGTCGAGTGCGAGAAGATATTTATTTGTGAGAATATAATGCATTTTGTGAACTGGGATTTTCATGAATGTGATATACTTCACTGACTATATATATATATATATTGTTGTAATTTTGTGGTCACAGTTATTTGAATACATTGGACAGAGTTGGGAATATGGCTTGTGTTGGTTATTACTTGAATGTGTTCCACTCCATCCCTCGCTCTCTTGTTTAGTATTTCGAGGATTAAGACATATGTGTGTTTAATATAAAATACCCTGTGTCAGGTGGGCAGCTCGTATTTCGGTCCTCAAGTTTGGTATTTCTACTTTCGTTATCTTTTCATATTCTGCTTGAAAAAAGGAAGTGTAAATTTGCCACCGTGTTCCCTTTTCTTGGTATTAGTTTCGAGGAAGCGCCAGGTCAGAAATCTATTTTGGGTCACGTATACTGCAGGCCTGTTTTTCATTCACGCAGTTGTCATGTATTTTGAATAATGAGTCAAGGGTCACGAATTAGCGATACGCAGTGAAGTGTTGTATGTTTTGCCACGGGTGATTTTCTGTTCTCGAGTTAAGCTTGAACAGTGTTGCAGGTTTGAAATTTTGGGGATGTGTTAGAGGACGATAAAGGATTAGGACTTTCACTAATGGTGTAGTGAGAGCTGAATTACAAGGAGGTATTTATTATTTATAGTACTCTGTCACTTTGCCTGTGCAATAGCGTAAAAGGACATTTGTGGCTCTTTGCAAGTTGAAGGTAGCTTCAGTTGATAGGCAAAAGTTGTCAGTTATAGGTGTGTAGCTTGTAATTCCCTGTTGACGATCAAGATGTCTAGCCATTTATGAAGAGTTTGTAGGGACCTGGTGTTACTTGGAGGTCCTAGTTGAACGAGAGTGCCAGATCTAACAAAACGTCAGTGCGACATTGTGGCACTCCTCTTGATAAGAAAACGATGCCGTTACCTGCCAACGTCTGCAGTGTGAACCAAATTGTAGCAGGTTTGTTGTCATTCGTTGCCAAGCTGAGATGACAAAGATGTTGCTGCTAACACATGTTGTGCGAACCAGTGGATGGCAGCCTTGGTAGCATTCATTTCAGCGTCTGATTGGTCAAGACTACAGGCCACTGCAGCGCCGTTTGGAAGCCAACAGTGGGACAGTGTTGCCACTACGCAGTGTTTACTGGCGCGGGAGACGATGTACCTGTGGAAATCAAGTGGTTGAGTCTTCTTGTGGAACTGGGTGCATGCCGAACACTGGAGCTGGTGCATTACAGTATCAAGCTTTTTGCACACGGTCGTTACGAAAGTTGCCAGAAGCTGAACAGTACCAGATTTACGTTACGATCTTTGCCTTATACAAAACACTGCAGTCCTTCATCAAAAACTGTATTGAACTTTTTCTCACGTAGAAGGCTGCACTACACCTTTGCACACGGTGTTAACTTTCATGAACTCGTGAGATGTTATTGGAGTGGAGCTGCCAAAACATCGCCTTGTGCTGACGACGGGCTAGCATACATATGCGGTAGAACTTTGATGCATGTGGACTGACATTTTGCTTTACCGTTCTGTGGTATATCAGTGAAGACAAGGCACTATCTAGAGACAAGCTGGGACTTTGTGCCTTACATGATAGTGCTAGGACCACTCAGGGGTCATCCTAAGTGACAATATTTGTAACTTTATGTAACTTTGTAACGTGTCGTTCGTTGTATGGACCATTGGATCATTAGTGACTAAAGTGCTGTGGGTGTCAACGTCATCATCGGGAACCCAGACCTTCGGAGATCATCAATTTAATTGATGTATAGTTAATTTTCTTAATGTTGTAGTATTATTATTATATATTATTTGACACTTATTATTCGTTTAGGGCCTTCCTACTTTATAATATTATATAATTAGTAATCATTCTCCTGTTACCTCTTTTCCATTTGGTTTGTGAGTACTTCATCCAACTGGTGTGGTGTAGCAACATACTAGCCGTTGGTCACTTCCTTGTCTATTGTAGGTTTTTTTATGTCTTCGTAGAAGTATAATTTTGTTGTCATTTTGTTGTTGTGTGGATTTAGGATTTTCTCTTTTGCATTGTGGAAAGAGATTGCGCTAAACTGTTCTTTAGGACGGTTACTGAGTGAATTGTGTGTTGGAGCACGGGCACATAGAGCTGACCCTATTGGCTGCCCTGCATAATTCACGTTGCACATTTTAGTGTATTAGTGGTGCAGGTCTGGTTTGTTTGCACGGTGTCATATTTGTAATTGTGTCTCTTTGTCATGTTTAATTGAAGTATTCTCTTGTATTCTGCTGACTATTGTGTACTTACGTTAATTTCCAAATCTCTTGTTTTCATACGTTAACAGCTACGGTTTGTAATTAGACATCTGCTGCTGTCTGAGTGTATCTTTTTTCTTATTCCACCGTACTGTTGTGTTCGTTTGTGTAGTAAGGTCGCCCTAATCATCTTTATTATTGTCAAAATTGTTTGTATTTCTGTATGTTATGTTTTAGTGAAGTGTATCTCAATTTCAATTCCAGTACCTATGGCATAAGAGTAAGTTACGTGATTGTGTGCTTTTGCTTGTGTAGACGTAGTTTTCTGGCTTGGTTGAGAATCACATGTATGTTTATGCCATTAATTATATTGTTATGAGGTTTAGTTACACTGCTTAAATATCATGGGTGTCATGGGTACAGCAAATTATGCTGTTGAGTAACTTCACACAATAATACTCAATACACCCATTTGATTGGAACAGTCAGTATTTCTGACTAGGCATTACGTATAGTTTTGTTTCATTTTTCTAGTACAATATCTGATAATTTTCCAGTGGGGAATACTGAAGGGATTTTTTGTACACTGAGTACTGCTTTAAGAAATTTTGATATAACTACATAGCCTATTAGAATTTGTTGATATTGCTAAAGAGCTAGCATTAACAGGCCCTGCTCTACAGGAATGGGCAGAAACAAAACGGAAAGAAAAACAGGAAAATGATAGAGTGTGAGGAGAGAGAATTTCAGAAGCTGAAGTTTGAAGCTGACAAATTGAGGATAGAGGCAGAGAAAGAGTTGAAAAAAATTGAAGCGGAGAAAGAGGTGAAGAAAATTGAAGCGGAGAAAGAGTTGAAGAAAATTGAAGCTCACAAAGAAATAAATCTGAAGAAGCTAGATATTGAGTCCAGGAAGCAGGATTAAGGTGGGAAATAATTTTCACGTCCCTATAGATTACGGTTACCCAATTTTAATCAAGATTTGGACAGCATGGACGTGTATTTGGAACGTTTTGAAAAGAACGTTTTGGCTTGGAAGATAAAAAAGGGAGAGTGGCCTGTTCTGCTGGGAAACTTGCATTCAGGATCTGCGTTGGAGACTGTATATAGTATCCCTGTAGCCGACAGAGCAAATTATTACATAATCAAGGAGAGGTTGTTAAGGAAATTCTGATTGGGGCAGTGAAGAAGCCGGGGTCAGGAAAGCGACGAAGTTTCTGGTGGTGATGGTGGACTTGAATTGTCGAGTGCGAGAAGATATTTATTTGTGAGAATAAAATGCATTTTGTGATCTGGGATTTTCATCAATGTGATACACTTTGCTTACTGTATATATTGTTGTAATTTTGTGGTCACAGTTATTTGAATACACTGGACAGAGTTGGGAATATGGTTTGGGTTGGTTATTACTTGAATGTGTTCCACTCCATCCCTCGCTCTCTTGTTTAGTATTTCGAGGACTAAGACATATGGGTGTTTAATATAAAATACCCTGTGTCAAATAGGTTTCCTCAATGTTTAACCTATCCACCTCCACCGGCTTCTTCTCATCTTCTAGTTCTACTGATAATTTTCTGGTCATCAGTTTTATTTTTACAGTATTGTTATACAATTGCAATCTTTATATTTTACGCAAGTACCCATTCATAAAAGTCTGTAACTCTTTGCTTGTGGTTTTTTTTTTTATTTGTTTTTTTTTTTTTTTTATTATCTATGATTACACTTTTTAATTTCATGTATATTCATTGGTTCATTCTTTAAAAAGCAAAACTGCCGTAATCTTTCGTGTGAAACAATACATTTATTGACAATGTACAGCCATAATATAAAGCGTTAATCACCAGAATGTAGCAAAGTTAAACTATAATTCTAAAACTCAAGTAGAAAAACTGGATATATTAGAATGACGCTTTATATAAATAAACAAACAAATAAATCATTTGCTAGCTGCGATTGTCTTTTCTTCCTTATGAAGTGGCAAACTAAGCTGCTCTCAAAATGCTGGAAAAACGTAAAAACCATACGGGAGCTCGTAGAGACGTTGCAATCATGGAGGGATCTTTTCAACCTGTCGACAAGAAATACAATGTCGTGAGTTTAAAATATTGTCATTTTAACAACAGATTTAATAACAGCTGTATATCTAATGCAAAGTTCCTAAAATAATTAATGTTATATTATCTCGCGTAGTTCCTGTAATTTTTGGAGACGACAAAGAAAGAAAAACATTACTGCTAATGTCGTAAGATGCTATTGATATGTTATTGTCTATGGGGTTAGTGACCTCTTTATGTCAAACACATTGCTGCAAAAATTCCTTTTGCAATAGCACGTGAATGTTTTGATGGAAGCTTCACGCAAGGAAGGGGGTGCTACTGGAGTGGTTTCTCCATGTTGCGTGTGGAGCAAAACCAGACATGATGGTTATGATGATGGTGATGATGATGGTGATGATGATGGTGATGATGATGGTGATGAATGACACACTAACCAAAAACTATTGTTAAGTGTCAATGTAGTTCCTGTGTACCTCTGAAGAAACAAATACAGAATACGACTATTACACACTCAGACACGTCGTACACGGTGTGTCACATGAGATTTGCGTACGGGTGGCAACTTCATCATATTACACACATTACTGTCATGAAATATTCTAATCCACATATATAAATTATTAGGTAAATATGAAGCCTAACAAATAAAATTAATAAAGAGAAGAGCAATGGTAAAATGACAGTGCTGTCCCAAAGAATGTACTCGAAATCCCCCTTGTTTTCTGCTTCGTCTGCAAATTGTAACGCTTTCACGTTGATAGTAAAGCTTACTGTATTATTACCCGCCTTCTTCAATGAAACGTGTGCTGTATTTCTTGGAAAAGCATTGAGACGTACTGCGTAATGACCTAAATTAACCCTAACATTAATTATACTGCGTTACCAAAACGAACGAACAGATGGACTAAAGGGATAAAAAGAGAAGGGAGAGGTAGAAAGTCGAACACTAAACCCGCTTCGCGCGATACACAATTACTACCATCACGCGTGTAAGTCTACATGCACTAATTTTTTTTCAGACGGACAGTGATAAAATACACTACCCTTTCCCAGAGTTAGGTTTATAAATCATAACAGACTCTTATTAGAAAAGACAACATTATATGGGTTTACGTTTGAACACATAACAGTACCCAGACAGCACATCTTCTAAACAGGAGATAGAAGAAATTGCATATTTTGAACGCAGCCACGTAGCTCCTTTAAATTAGTATTTTTGGGTTCCTTAGGGTTTGCTGACAAATAATATGTAAAACGTTACGCAAATAGTCCAGGAATTAATAAATTATACCCAAAATAAAATATTGGGGGTGCCTGACAGCATAAAATCATTTCTGCTCATAAATTTTTTTTTATAACGTGTTTGAAAAAAACCTTACGTTACATAAATAGCCTACCATGTAAACTCCAAATTGATTGGAGCGCAACAAATGAAAGCCTAACCACGATTGGTCGGACTATAAATACTATCCTGGTTGTTGGGGGAGACGGGAAAAGATAACATTTTTTCAAACACTTGTCGAAACGTGGCTCATTGGCCAGTCTCGCTGATATACACACTTGGGAGCGTTAGTTCGAGACCACTAATTCAAATAAGCTTGATAAAGCGACAGTACGTTGAAGCCAGCTCACATTTTTGCTAAAATAAAAGCCTGGAACATAGGCAGAACGGAATTTGTGCCAGTTTGTGCCAGAATTCATTGCTAATCAACGTATCTGTGTTTATTTCCATGAAATTGTGGTAAGCTTGAACCATTCAGTATCTTTTAATGAAAAATTGAATGTGAATTGTTGATTTATGCCTGTATATATATGTGTAGTTCAGTGGCAAACGTGAGGTAAAGCCTATAATGCTCCAGCCTGAACAGAGGGTGTCGGAGAGAAGTAAAACGGCATGGAATGGCCAAGTAGTACACTGACACCTGGATGATGGACTAGAAAGAAATAATGCTGGAAGTGCAGAGGCGTAGTAACCATTAAGAAGGGTAATACTGGAATAAAGTATTTCAAATGAAGCTGACTGTTGGCCTAACGCTCTGAACGCAATGTTTGTGCTGTATTGTGATCAGTGTAAAAGAGAATATAAATTAGTTATGAAGTAGAAGGTACATCCTTCTTGATTTCAGGGACAGTGGTCTTGATGGTAGTGAGCAGCACCTGGTCAGAGATTTGCTGAATCCAGAGTCGGACAGCATACTCCTTGGTCTTTTTAGCTATCAGTGAGGTGTCTCCTGAGCCCAGAGGAGAATTCGAGCAGAGGAGTCCTTTCCTGCCGCCATCACTAAAGATAAGCAGAGTTGGCCAGCTGAGCTCAACATTATGTCCCCTCATCTTGAACTGATTTTTTAAAATTAACATTAAGAGGGGAATTTACTTGTCTTAAAATCAGGAACTGTGAACATCTACAATAATGGTCCCTAAAGACAAACTATTGAAGTCATGATGACAAATACCAACAGAGCTTGAACAAAACAAAACCAGTATTACCTCATTTTACCACTACACAATTGACACACATAGAACATTGGTAATAATATATGTCACTACAATATTCATATTAAATACATTCTGTACATAACTTGTAATTTAAATTGATTGTGATTCCTGGTTCCCTTGTAGTTGAATCAGGACACATATTCATCCATGCCAGTAATGAATACATATTGTTATTTGAAACGTTACTAGTGACTTCTTTAAGATATTCTCATAGAGTGTTATATGTATGTGAGTGTCACCGTGTTGTCAAGAGTAGTGGATTAAATTAAATTGTTTATCTGTCTGTTGTTGTGACTTACACTTCACCATACTCATACCCTAGACACATAACGTAGCATCACACTATTCCAGAATAATTCTGACTGAGATAAAGAGATATGTGGTAGCAAGTAAGGTTATCTATAATACACTACTCTTAATAGATATAGATACCTTCACAGCTGATCTCAGTCAGTACACTAAGTTCCCTATAAGTATTTATAACATCCCACTTCACCACATATATTGGGGTCTCGCTCTTGGGATTTTGAATCTTTAACTATTAAAAATATTGGGGATAATTCACTTCAGGGAATATAAGAATTAAAAGGTATCCTTGGGTGGAATTAAATAAGGTTGAGCTCACGGTGCCTGTGTTGTCCATTAGAGATTGAATTGTTGGTTAGACATTGTATAAATTTACATAATAGACAATGGCGGACCTGGCCAAATTTCGATCTGCTGCGGTTCAGACTGCAAAAGAGTTAGGATTAGATGGGCAAGTTATGGTTGCCTATGTCACAACGGAATGCGACAAATTTATTGAACGCGAAGAAAGAAGGTTTGAAGCCGAAAGAAAGTTAGAGGCTGACAGGGAAATTAAGAAGTTACAATTTGAAGCTGAGGCTGAGACTAAGAGGTTGCAGATTGAGGCTGAGGCTAAGAAATTGGAGGCAGAAGAAAGAAGACAGGCTGCAGAAAGGGAAGCAGAAAGAGAAGAGAAGAAAGTAGCTGCAGAAGAAAGAAGATTGACTGCAGAGAGGGAAGCAGAAAAGGAGGAGAAGAGATTACAAAGGGAACATGAGTTACGACTAAGGGAGTTTGAGTTTCAAGGCCATGCTCCTGAAAATGGTGCCAGTCCCTTTGCCTCTGATGCTACGGTTACTCAAGGAGCCTCAATCTCAGCTATGAACTTTCATTTAGATCATTTTGTTGAGAAAGACGATGATATTGAGAGCTATATAAATAGGTACGAACTATTAGCTACCACGTATGGGTTAGAGAGAGAAAGGTGGAGCTTAAAGTTATCTCAGGGACTTCGTGGGGCAGCTTATGAAGTTTTTGCAAAAATGAGCAGAGGTGATCAGGAAAATTATGACATGCTAAAGCAGGCTCTTTTGTTAAGGTATGAAAAGAATGCAGAATTCTATAGAAAAAAATTTAGGAATGCTAAACTACTGTCAGGTGAAACCTATCACCAGTTCTCTGCACGAATAGAGACATACTTGGAGAAATGGACTTCTCTGGGGAAAACCCAAGATCTTAAGGAAATGGTCCTTATAGAGCAACTAAGAGAGTCCATGGCTCCAGACCTGAGAAAGTTTCTCATGGAACAAGGTGCAGAGAGGCTGGGTGAGTTGCTAAATGTTGCTGAAAGGTATCAAGCAGCTCAAGCAGAGGTAACAGGTAATAAAAAGAAACAGGTGGATAACTTTAGGGCACCACAGAACTTTAATAAATTTGATCCTTAGGATCAAAATAAAGGTAAGCACCAATTTGATAGGCCACGGTATGACAATAAAAATAAATTCCCACAATTCGATGAAAGGAAATATGATGAAAGAAAATCTTTCAACCAAGGAAAAAGGTGGTGTAAAAATTGTAAGATGAACAATCATGACACTGACCATTGTAGAAGGAAACCTCCTCATTTTGCTGCTATGACATCGGGGAAAAAGGAAAAGAAGGGCAAACCTGAAGAATTACAGGAACCATACCACCCCCCAGTGTGTGAAGATGTCATTTGTAATGGTGTCACTATAAGATGTTTATATGATACCGGTTTAGATTACGATTCCGTTGTGAGTTCTCACCTGGTGCAGGCCGATCAATACACCACAGAAACAGTGGAGATTCAAACTGCAACCAAGGATGTAGCTACCATGACACTTCCCGTCGCCCGAATAAAAGTGAAAACGCGATATGTGGAAGGAATCATAAAAGCAGCAGTGATAAATGAGCCAATCTACCCTCTAATATTGGGGTGTAGATATGTCTTCTTGGGGAATCCCAAGAGACCTGTGATATTGGCAACAGTGCAGACCAGATCACAGACAAAGAAGGAGGAGGATAATCCCATAAATACTCACCCAGATGAGATGAGGAAGGCACAGGCTGAGGACAAAACACTCAAGCCATGTTTCAAGAAGTTGCCCAAATCTCATACACCTCCAGGCAAGGGAGAGTTTTATATGAAGAACAAATTGATATATAGGAAGGCTGGATCTGAATCCAATGGTCACGGACAGCTGGTCCTTCCCACTTCATATAGGACTAAAGTGTTGGAACTAGGGCATGCGATTCCCTTCAGTGGTCATATGGGAATCAGCGCAACAGGACAGCGAATAGCTTGTCACTATTTCTGGCCAGGAATAACTGAAGATATCAAACGATATGTAAAATCCTGTCCAGAGTGCCAACGAGTAGCACCTAAACATTGGACTGCACCAGCAACTCTGGGGGAAATGCCCATAGTGGGAACACCCTTTGAGAGAGTTGCCGTGGATCTTGTGGGACCTCTCACCCGAACCAAGAGAAGGAACAGCTACATTCTGACTCTGGTGGACACTTGTTCTATGTGGGGAGAGGCAGTAGCCCTGTCATCGATTGATTCTAAACATGTGGCAGAGGCATTGCTCACAATTTTCACAAGGTTAGGCTTTCCCAATCAAATCTTGACTGATAATGGCTCTCAGTTCAAGGGGAAACTAACTGAAGAAGTTTTCAGGATCTTTCAGGCCAAACACTTCCATTGTAGTGTGTATCATCCCCAAGGGAACGGCCAAGTGGAAAGATTTAACGGCACATTAATGTCGATCCTGAGAAAGTTGGCACACGAAAAACCAGATACATGGGACCAGTACCTGCACGCCGCCCTCTTTGCTTATCGGGAGGTACCCCATAGTTCAACCGGTATGGCCCCGGCAACATTATTGTTTGGAAGGCCAATAAAAGGTCCACTTGAAGCTTTGTTAAGAACGTGGACTGATGAAAAGGCAGAGGAAAACATTACATCTTCATACCAATATGTGAATGAGCTGACCACTCGGTTAAAAACTGGCTGGAAACTTGCCAATGAAAATTTGAAACAAGCCAGGAAGAAACATGCTGCCTATTATAACAGGAAGGCGAAAGACAGAAATTTGGCTGTGGGAGAGAAAGTACTGCTTCTTTTGCCTGGGAGTCAGAATAAGTTACAAATTGGATGGCAGGGTCCATATACAGTTCTAGAGAAGGTGTCTAGAACAAATTATAAGATAGATAAGAAGGGGAAAGAAAAAATCTATCATGTGAATCTCCTGAAGAAATATGTGGAAAGAGAACATCAGGAAGAGACACACTTGTTGACCTTGTCCATCGCCATGGAGATGAAAAAGGAACCACTTTCATCATTTGAATATCCATTACACCCCTGTGAGACAGCAGCACAGGTGAAAATCAGTACACATTTAACGAAAACTCAGAAAGAGAGAGTGCAACAGGTTCTAAATAATCATGCAGAGGTGTTAACAGACCGACCAGGGCATACAAACCTATTGGAATATGATATGAAACTCATAGACTCCACACCTGTCTGTATGAAACCATATTCGATTCCGTTTGCTAAGGAAAAAGCTTTGAAGGAAGAGATAGACTATCTGTTGAAGGAAGGAATTATTTCGCACAGTGAGTCTTCGTATAGTTCCGGTGTTGTACTCTTAAGGAAGCCCTCTGGAGAACATAGACTCTGTATAGATTACAGGAGACTGAATGCTATTACAGAAGGACAGGTGGATCCATTGCCGGATACAAATCAGCTGTTTGCCAGACTAAATAAAGCTAAATATTTCTCAAAAGTGGATCTGAGTAAAGGATACTATCAGATTCCAGTAAAGCCTGAGGTTAGACCATACCTAGCTTTTAGTACCTCAGAAGGACACTATGAGTTTAATAGATTGCCATTTGGATTGAAGAATGCGCCTAGTGTCTTCTCTAGAATGATGAGAAAATTATTGGATCCTCTGAATAATCCCTGTATAACAAATTTTATGGATGATATCCTTATAGCAACAGAAACATTTGAGGAACACATTGACTCTCTGAACATGCTGTTTGATCGACTTAGGGAGGCAAATTTAACAGCCCGACCAACCAAATGTTGCGTTGGATGTAAAGAATTGGAATTTTTGGGACACACAGTTTATCAGGGAAACATGACCCCTGACCCAAAGAATTTAGAGAAACTACAGAAAGCCCCGAGACCACAAACCAAGAAGGACGTGAGATCCTTTGTCTCATTATGTGGTTTCTACCAGAAGTATATCAAAAACTTTAATTCCATATGTGCACCTTTAACGGAATTGACACGTAAAGGACTTCCAGATCGCATTACATGGACACCACAATGTGAAATGACTTACCAAGAATTGAAGGAAAAGCTCACAAGTAAACCCATTTTGAAATTACCTGACTTAAGTCAAGAATTCATAGTAAGGACGGATGCAAGTAATATTGGGTTAGGTGCAACTTTACTACAGAAATCAGATGCATTGGATGGGGAATTAAGCCCAGTGGCATATGCTAGCAGAAAGTTGAATAAAGCTGAAATCAACTACTCAACTAGCGAAAAAGAATGTCTTGCAGTAATATGGGCAATAAAGAAATTCAATATTTATCTATATGGGAAGGCATTTAAGTTGCAAACTGACCACAAACCTTTATCGTTTTTAGCACAGGCTAAGCATGAGAACTCTAGGTTACTCCGATGGTCTTTGCTTCTGGCTCCATATAATTTTAGCATTGAATATATATCTGGAAAAACCAATCTGGGAGCGGATTTTTTAAGCCGCCATCCGTGTGATGAGAATCACCGTAAACCCCAGAAATAATAATAAATTTCTCTATGTGTATATAGAATAAAGGACTGACATATAATGTCTGTTTTAAGAGGGGAAGTGTCATGAAATATTCTAATCCACATATATAAATTATTAGGTAAATATGAAGCCTAACAAATAAAATTAATAAAGAGAAGAGCAATGGTAAAATGACAGTGCTGTCCCAAAGAATGTACTCGAAATCCCCCTTGTTTTCTGCTTCGTCTGCAAATTGTAACGCTTTCACGTTGATAGTAAAGCTTACTGTATTATTACCCGCCTTCTTCAATGAAACGTGTGCTGTATTTCTTGGAAAAGCATTGAGACGTACTGCGTAATGACCTAAATTAACCCTAACATTAATTATACTGCGTTACCAAAACGAACGAACAGATGGACTAAAGGGATAAAAAGAGAAGGGAGAGGCAGAAAGCCGAACACTAAACCCGCTTCGCGCGATACACAATTACTACCATCACGCGTGTAAGTCTACATGCACTAATTTTTTTTCAGACGGACAGTGATAAAATACACTACCCTTTCCCAGAGTTAGGTTTATAAATCATAACAGACTCTTATTAGAAAAGACAACATTATATGGGTTTACGTTTGAACACATAACAGTACCCAGACAGCACATCTTCTAAACAGGAGATAGAAGAAATTGCATATTTTGAACGCAGCCACGTAGCTCCTTTAAATTAGTATTTTTGGGTTCCTTAGGGTTTGCTGACAAATAATATGTAAAACGTTACGCAAATAGTCCAGGAATTAATAAATTATACCCAAAATAAAATATTGGGGGTGCCTGACAGCATAAAATCATTTCTGCTCATAAAATTTTTTTTATAACGTGTTTGAAAAAAACCTTACGTTACATAAATAGCCTACCATGTAAACTCCAAATTGATTGGAGCGCAACAAATGAAAGCCTAACCACGATTGGTCGGACTATAAATACTATCCTGGTTGTTGGGGGAGACGGGAAAAGATAACATTTTTTCAAACACTTGTCGAAACGTGGCTCATTGGCCAGTCTCGCTGATATACACACTTGGGAGCGTTAGTTCGAGACCACTAATTCAAATAAGCTTGATAAAGCGACAGTACGTTGAAGCCAGCTCACATTTTTGCTAAAATAAAAGCCTGGAACATAGGCAGAACGGAATTTGTGCCAGTTTGTGCCAGAATTCATTGCTAATCAACGTATCTGTGTTTATTTCCATGAATTTGTGGTAAGCTTGAACCATTCAGTATCTTTTAATGAAAAATTGAATGTGAATTGTTGATTTATGCCTGTATATATATGTGTAGTTCAGTGGCAAACGTGAGGTAAAGCCTATAATGCTCCAGCCTGAACAGAGGGTGTCGGAGAGAAGTAAAACGGCATGGAATGGCCAAGTAGTACACTGACACCTGGATGATGGACTAGAAAGAAATAATGCTGGAAGTGCAGAGGCGTAGTAACCATTAAGAAGGGTAATACTGGAATAAAGTATTTCAAATGAAGCTGACTGTTGGCCTAACGCTCTGAACGCAATGTTTGTGCTGTATTGTGATCAGTGTAAAAGAGAATATAAATTAGTTATGAAGTAGAAGGTACATCCTTCTTGATTTCAGGGACAGTGGTCTTGATGGTAGTGAGCAGCACCTGGTCAGAGATTTGCTGAATCCAGAGTCGGACAGCATACTCCTTGGTCTTTTTAGCTATCAGTGAGGTGTCTCCTGAGCCCAGAGGAGAATTCGAGCAGAGGAGTCCTTTCCTGCCGCCATCACTAAAGATAAGCAGAGTTGGCCAGCTGAGCTCAACATTATGTCCCCTCATCTTAATGTTGATTTTTTAAAATTAACATTAAGAGGGGAATTTACTTGTCTTAAAATCAGGAACTGTGAACATCTACAATAATGGTCCCTAAAGACAAACTATTGAAGTCATGATGACAAATACCAACAGAGCTTGAACAAAACAAAACCAGTATTACCTCATTTTACCACTACACAATTGACACACATAGAACATTGGTAATAATATATGTCACTACAATATTCATATTAAATACATTCTGTACATAACTTGTAATTTAAATTGATTGTGATTCCTGGTTCCCTTGTAGTTGAATCAGGACACATATTCATCCATGCCAGTAATGAATACATATTGTTATTTGAAACGTTACTAGTGACTTCTTTAAGATATTCTCATAGAGTGTTATATGTATGTGAGTGTCACCGTGTTGTCAAGAGTAGTGGATTAAATTAAATTGTTTATCTGTCTGTTGTTGTGACTTACACTTCACCATACTCATACCCTAGACACATAACGTAGCATCACACTATTCCAGAATAATTCTGACTGAGATAAAGAGATATGTGGTAGCAAGTAAGGTTATCTATAATACACTACTCTTAATAGATATAGATACCTTCACAGCTGATCTCAGTCAGTACACTAAGTTCCCTATAAGTATTTATAACATCCCACTTCACCACAATTACCACAGAAACAACCGCTGCAAAAGCATGTGACTGTTTGGTGCAAGCTTCCTGCAATAAGACCAACTGTTGTTAATGGCTTCATGCTCTATAAGGAGCGCAAAGGAAAGTCTTGATGGTAAGAGTGAAATTATAACTGTTGAATTTTAACACAAAAGTAACCAGAATACACATAATTAGTAATGAAGGAGATCGTGATACAAACTGAGAGGACTATACGCCACAAGCAGTAGTTAGAGAAACATATCTTAATACCAAACTGCCAGATAACTAATCTCCAATTATCAATAAACATTACTAATAGGCAGATGCTGGAACTGGGTTTGCCATGTCCTCGGAAGGGACCCTAATACCATTACCAGAACTGCTATGCTATAGACCCCAGAAGGACGGCGAAAGAGAGGCAGACCAACGACAACCTGGTGGAGAACAGTGGAGGCTGAGAGTAAAGCATGAACTAGAGTTGGGGCACGGCACGAAGGATGGCCACCGACCGAGCAAAATGGGGACAGTTTGGTACTGCCCTACATCCACATTGCGTGATGGCCACCGACCGAGCAACATGGGGACAGTTTTGTGCTGCCCTACATCCACATGGCGTGATGGACTAGGACACAGAAATACGAAAAAGAGTTCTTTTTTATCAAATAGAGCAAATCCTACCATACCTGGAAGTGAATAATGAACAGTTAGTAAACGAACAGGAAACTAAATGAAAACAACAGAGATGTTGTTTTACTAAATAAAGTAAAGAAAACCATGGATATCATTACAAAAATAGTCATGGTGATGACCTGAAAGAAGTCGGTGCCCTATGGAGGCTTATTACTTACATTAAAAAGAGGCAATCAACTTTCTGCGGGCATGTTGTAAGAAAAATAAACCTGGAATACATTCTGGCAATATGAATGACTGAAGGAAGATAGATGACGACAAAGAAAGAAGGTACTGGACAATTTGATATTGTGGCCAGATGGATGTTGGATAAAAAGTTAGAAAATAATGCCCAGAAATGCAGAAGAGAACTTGTGAACCATGGTAGTGATGGCATAAGACAAGTCAGGTAGTTAACTGCACAGCTCTCGATGATAGCTGTACAAGAGATTTGATAGGTAAGTCACCTTCTCGCTAGACCTATCCTATGCTCCAGGGGTGTGTCGTGAAACGTGTGTGTAAACCCACTTCTTTGTTAATACATATGCACAGCCAATCAACGTTCAACAGACTGAGACTGATTAAATTACACGAAGTATAAGCCATCTTGTTCCCGCAAGATGGCGGCAGACAGAATAAAATTAGGCATAAGCCCTGTTTTTCGGAAATGGGTCATGGAAAGTACGAAATCTTCGGCAATAAAAATGTACCAAATCGTCGAGAACCAATCAAAAGAGTTCCTTACTCACTGGCAGATTCCCTGCGTCTACGTATATAAACGGGCGCATTTTATTAAAAACAACACACACACAAACACGAAGCCAGCTAGACCGACTGGGGGAAGAGAAAGCTGTCAAGATTGATTTATTGCTTATCTGCGTGACCGGGCACTCTTGCTTCACTAAAGTCGAGTCCAAATCTGGCTTGTATTAATCTTAGTGGGTTGGTAAACTTACTATAAACTTGTAGGAGAATAGGACTACATCAGAAATATAATGATTGTATTTTTTGTGTGTTGTTTATACTACCTACACATGTATATATTTAATTTATTTTGTTTTACTTTGAATGTATCAGGTACACTGATTGTATTTTATGGAATCAGGTATAACGATTGTATTTCCTGATATGATTGCTGAAGACGATAACCAACCTGAAATATAACCTATCAGTCCTTTTTAGGACATATAACTCTACTCTGAAATATAACCAAAACAGTCCTTGTTAGGACTCATATAACTCCACTCTGAAATATAACCACTCATATAACTCCAACCTGAATATAACCTATGACTATATCATGTATAATGATTGTATGTTATTGTATCATGTATAATGATTGTGTATGACTGTTGAAGAAGAAAACCACCAGAAAATAATCTACACCTGTTTATATTTAATATAATTTTAGATTTTGTTTTACTATGAATGTAGCAGGTATACTGATTATATCTTGGGGAATTAGGTATAATGATTGTATTTCCTGGTATGATTGTTGAAGAAGAAAACCAACCCGAAATATAACCTAAAAGTCCTTGTTAGGACTCATATAACTACAACAGTATTGTTAGGATATATTTTACCAGCCAGTATAACACTTATCAGAGATGGCCTGGTATATTATAGGTGGAAGGAAACGGTTGTATCATACGGTCTACAAATTATTGGATGTATTCATGTATTGAAAGAATGTTGTGCAAGTGGACACCTGTCTTGTCTCACTATTGCTAAATCATACTGTGCCATGTACCTGAGACACGCTCATCTCATATACACTAGAAATAGGTGGGCTTGATGACAGAAATTAGCCCCTATTTTTGCCTTGTAACAGGTTTATTCGTGTCATCCAACCTGAGGTCGTATGTTCGGGTCAATCCTGCTGCCTGGAACTTCGCAGGAGTATAGTGGTTGTATCGGAGCTACATCCTTAGTCCCCCTCATATATATATATGTTACGCACGGATCATTATTATTTTTCGTTTGTATAAACATTTTTTCATATGTATGATCATTTTTTTTTTGACTGAAGTGTGTATTATGTTTTCTATGGTCAAAGGGACATAATCCGAGTTATCGAGACTACAATTTGTTAGGAGTTGCCTTCTCTTGTATAGAGACACGTTCGGTCTATAATTTCTTGAACGAAGCGTGACCACATCTCCTTATTTGGTAGTATCAGTCAACTATGGTAGATGTCTGAAACCTTTCTTAACGCTTCTTTTCATGACCATAAAAGGCGCGACTGTGTAAGACTTTTATCTCGAATGTTCTTCGAATCGTCTTATTGTGAACGGCAACTCAGAGATTGTCGTTCTGCGCATGTCAAAAACCGGGAGTTCGTTCTGTGTGTTCCGCCCAGTTGGGGCAGTTTAGAAATGGTTTAAGAAGCGAGCAGACGCAACTGCGTCTTGTGATTCTCTGAGGGAAATACAGTGTCTTAGTGAGTTAGTTAGCTAACTAGACTATTTCCCAGTATTATGCAGCCTGCCTGGAGGCATATGTTCATGGTTGATTTTCCGAAATAAGGTAATTCCTCTTGTATCGAACTTTATGCTATCGTCTAGAGGTTCGTCATTTTGTCGCCTATTTGCTCGCCTGTGTGATGCAAAATGGAGAGGTACTTTGACTAGGATTAAGTCACCAGTATCTGTATACCTGAACTAGTTAAATATATATGGGTCGCTCTAGACCAACAAGACTGTTGTCTGTGTTCCAGGATTCGTTATATCAGAGATCACGTCCAAGTCAGATGGTTAGACTTAGGAACATTATAAAGGTCGAGCTGACCTGTAGCCCATGTATGCTATTCACGTGCAGACAGTGAACGGACTTATTGTATACAACTGATCTGCTAGCATCAGAATGGGAGCATTTATTATTGTTTTATGAACATTGAAGATCTGTAGCTGACACTGTTGCAGAAGTTATAGAAATTATTATTATTTATACAGCTTCACGAACTAGCACTCGATGATTGATGAATTTCTGAATCTATTGAACTGTGATGTCTTATGACGCATATATACAACAGCTATCATTGCTGACTACAGAAATTGTTTTCAATGTGCCATATCATCTTGCTGAACTCGTTAACCATGTTGATGTCATAAGTATCATGACTGTTTTGTGGCGTGCAATAAATGAAAGAAACTTATACAACGAAGTTACCCTTTCTATGACTCTACACGTCATGTTGCCTGTGTGATAACCCATTGAACTGTTCCACTACCACATACACAGCAACATCCTAAATCAGAGAAGACACCTACATCTTACACTTTAACACCAGGTGTCGATAAGGGTGGCAAGTTACCACTTCAGCACAAATCCACCCTTATCATTTTTGGTGGCCAGAGCTGGTTCTATCATCTGATATTTTGGCGCACCATATCATTTTTGGTGGCCATAGGTTGGTTCACTCTGATTCCAGCTATCAAGGGGGTCAGCAAACCCAGACATCATCATCATACTAGATACAACTACAGCATCAACTACCACCTTACAAGAAATTTTATTGAAAGTATCCGGATTTTCTGACAGTTGCTGATTTTGAAACTACCCGGCGCTGCTCGGCAATATTGAAGTTTAGGTAAAATTAGAAGGACAAGTACCGAGCGAATGGATTTCCTGATCTGGTGAAAAGAAGGACAAGTGCCGTAACAACTGTTCCGGTCTCAGGGGTACTGTTGCGGGTTCAGAAGGTCAAGTGCCGGTTAAATCAATTTAGAAGATTCAGAAGGTCAAGTGCCGTAACAACTGTTGCAGTATTAGAAGCTCTTTTCCTTCGTCATGGCTGTTTATGGGAGCAGAAGTTAATCAACGTTGGATCATTATCCTCAGAATGCTGATTACATCCTGTTCTGCACCGTGCTGACGCTGGATTTATAGAAGTTAAGTGGCCTGTTTTGTTTGTGAACTGTGCCCTTATGTTCTAACTGAGCCTTCTGTACTTTCACACTTTCTCCTATTGTTTTCATGATACATGTTTATATGTTATATGTTATTTGTTATTTGTATATTTATATGTTTATATTTCAGCGGGTTTTCTCGGTTGGGCGGAGTCTTACAGTAGAAGATACCACGTCACAGAGGTTCTACTGTTAGCGTTTTCGTTAGGGACTGTGCGAATTTCCTACAGTGAAATTTGCTAGCGACAATCGTTGCTATATCTGTTTAGTTGTGACGAGTTGTGCTTTATTTCTGTTTCTTGTATATATATATTTTTTTTTCTTTTTTCTTTTCTCTCTTTCTTTGTGTTTTTAGTTTCGATTTCGATTGTTTGTATTTGTAGGTCTCCCCTTTGCTATTATTCAGTTCTTTACGTATATTTTTTGTGTATACACTGTAGCGTCATTTGTTAGTCATATCTTCGCATATTTCTTTTTAGTTTTGCTGTTTGTGTATTTGACTTATGCGAATGTTTTCGTATTGTTTGATCTTTGTTGATTGTTTACATTGACTCTGATCTTTGTTATTGTTTACATTGACTCTGATCTTTGTTATTGTTTACATTGACTCTGATCTTTGTTGTTGTTTACATTGACTTTGATCTTTGTTATTGTTTACATTGTTGATGACCTTTGCTATTGTTTACATTGTCTTGTTATTGTTTACATAGTTCTTGCATAGTTAGCTTTCACTATTGTTGATATATGCTCATGCACTATTGGTCTATAGTGCACTTATCATAACAAACTGGTGTTTTTTGCTTATGCACTATTGTAGTGCAGTTATGATAAATAACTGATGATTATGCACTGATTTGGGTAGTGCACTGTTAATTAAGAGGTGACTTGTGATATTATTATACATTTGATAATACAAGTTGGTGTCAACTCCTGTTTCCCACAGAGATTGGGTTCAACATAGAGATTATACAAGCACTTTATTAAGTCTTGTTGCTATTTAACATTGAAATAAGATAATTAATTATTTCAGGTTCTGTACTCACATTTTGGACATCATGTCTACATTTGAGTACTTTATTGAGCAGGGTAAAGCCCTTGGGAAGACAGGTGATAAATTAGAAGAATTTGCGACTGTTCAATATGCCAAGGCATTGAAGTCGGAAGAAAAGAAAATGAAAGAACAAACTGAACAAAAGAGAATAGAGGCTGAAATAGAACAAAAGAAACTGCAGATGCAGGTGGAGGAAAAAAGATTTCAAATGGAAATGGAAAAAACAAAAAAGAGAAGCAGAATCTCAGGAGAAGAGGCTTCAGGCTGAAGCTGAAAATAAGAGACTTGAAAAAGAAGCTGAAAATAAGAGACTTGAAAAAGAAGCTGAAAATAAGAGACTTGAAAAAGAAGCTGAAAATAAGAGACTTGAAATAGAGGCTGAAGGAAAAAAGTTACAGGCCCAGGCTGAAGAAAGAAAGTTACAGGCTGAGGCTGAAGAAAGAAGGTTACAAAGAGAGGCTGATGAGAGAAAAGCAAAAATGGAACATGATGAAAAAATCTTAGCTTTAGAGTTAGAGAAGTTAAAGTTATTGAACACTGGTAATGCTAATGATGCAAATAAGGTGTCAAATAAGACTAATGCTAAGGATTTCAAGCTTAATCTACCAGCATTTAATCCCTCAATCGATGATATAACATTTTATCTAGATAGATTTGAAAGTGCATGTAATGTGCATAATATAGATAAAACATTATATGTGTATCATCTGTCCAAGATACTTAGAGGTGATGCTTTGACTTTGTTGAGTATGGTAGATGTGCCTGACAAAAACAACTATGAGGTTGTCAGGGCGGCATTGTTAAAGAAGTACCAACTTAACGAGGACGGATATCGTCTTAAATTTAAAACCATGTTACCAGAAACTGGAGTTGAATTCTCTGAATTCATCTCAGGCATCCGTCTTACTTTTTTACGATGGGTTGAGTTGTCTAAGACAGAAAATACATTTGAAGCTCTTATGGATTTACTACTTAGAGATAAGGTTATGTCTTCTGTTAATGAAGCTTTTCTATCTTTTCTTCATGAGCGTAAGCCTAAAAACATAAAAGAAATGGAAGAATACTGTAGCCAGTATGTTACTGCGCATCCGCACATAACCATTAGTAACTCTAAGGTGAAAGAAGGTCTGCCAGTTGCTTCGGCAGCACCTTATGGCCCAAATTTTATGCGTAAATTTCAGGGTAGCCAGAAAAATTTCAATAAAAAGAGTAATCGTAATTATGCCCAGAACCATAGTGATCAATTCCAGGGTGATTCTTCTTCCCAGAACTGGAGACAACCTAATACTACACGTTATTCTACTCCGGTTAACTTTAGAAATTTTCACAAAGGTAATCGGTATAGAGGAAAATATTTTATGCAGAGACCTCAATACCAAGATAATAGAGGTTCTCAACAGCATAGAGATAGTAATGACAGTTATGGAAACTGGAACTCAAACCAGGATAAAAATTACAGTAGGGACTTTAATGATAATTGCAGAGGCAATAATGGTCGCGGTAGATCGCAACATAAGAGAAAAAGATATCAACAGACAAATTCTGTTCAACAAGAATCTCAGGGAGCAGATAAACAGGTTAATAATGATAAAGACCATAATGCTATCGGATGCTCATCTTTTGATTTTGGTAGGGCAAATAAATGTATCCAATGCAGTACTTTATTTGATCCGAAAACCATTAGTACTCTAAGCTGTGGTCATCCTTTGCCCCGCTCTTCCTGCTAATGTTGCTCATGATGGGAGAGGTTCTCTTATATTACATAAGGGGCTAGTAAATAGTAATCCAGTCTCAGTGTTGTTTGATTCTGGATGTACTACTGTCGGCGTTAGGCAATCTCTTGTAGATCCATCCTGTGCTACAGGAAAAGTCATCAAATGTGTCACATTTGGTGGCACGTTAGAAAAGTATCCTACTGCTATAATACACATTGCTACTCCTTTCTTCACGGGAGAGGTCCACGCGTGTCTACTTCCAAACCCTATTGCGGACCTTATTATTGGTCGTATTCACGGAGTTAGGGAATGTACCCCCACAGCAGATTGCTGTTTGGGAAGAGCAAAACATTGAAGCTACCAATGCGGTGGTCACAAGAGCACATGCTCTGGATCCACCTCAAACTTCATTAACTAATAATGATGAAGTAAATGACCAAGATAGTCACTTGACTATTACACGTGACTCATTTATCAAATTGCAAGAAGAAGATCCTTCTTTACAAAAATTCTTCATTCTAGCAAAAAAAAAAGGTGATCCTAATCAGAACACTAATAGGAAATCTTGGATTTCTATGAAGAACGGCGTACTTGTACGTATGGTACAAGACTCGACTACGTCCACCCATTCACAAATTCTTGTGCCTAAGAGCATGAGATTGCAAATATTGCAACATGCTCATGACTCGCAATGTGCTGGACATATGGGTTTTTTCCCGTACAAAGTCGAGGGTTCTTGCGGCTTTCTTTTGGCCATTTGTGAGCAAGGACATACGAATGTACTGTCGCTCTTGCAAAGTATGTCAGGAGGTCAAATCTAAAGGACCACGACATGCTGCATATTATGCAAGGCTCTACGAATCTAAAAGGTCACTGATCAAATTAAAGATTCGCTATCCAGGCTCCAGGCTGCTGACATTCCTATTCGCCCTTTTCAAAAAATGGCAATAGATATTATCGGTCCTTTTAGAATTAAGTCGGCTAGAGGACATCAATTTATCCTTACATGTGTCGATATGTGCACACGTTGGCCAGAGGCAATACCTCTCAAGAGCATCTCAACTGCTGATATCGCAGACGCTCTTTGGCTGATATTTTCTCGCTTGGGTTTTCCCGGAGAAATATTGTCAGACCATGGCACTCAACTTATATCAGACACTATGTCACAGGTAATGTCTATGCTACACATTAAAAGGTCTCTCAGCAGTATCTATCACCCAATGTCTAATGGGTTGGTCGAACGTTTAAATAGGACTCTGAAAACTTTACTTGGTAAAATAACTGAGGATCATCCTCAGGATTGGGACAGGGTCTTACCCGCGGCTCTCTTTGCGTATAGAGAGGTCCCCAATGAACATACGGGGTTTTCCCCTTTTGAACTTGTCTTTGGCGCGCAACCGCGCGGCCCTATGTCTTTACTTCACGATCTAATCACTGCCGATAATATTAGCGATGAGACTCAATCTTCTTATGAGTACGTCATTGCTCTTAGGCAAAAGATCATCGAGGCATGCAAACTAGCAACTTCGTCTTCAGAATTTGCTAAAGAAAAGGCAAGGCAGTTTGCAAATAAGAATAGATGTCTACGACAACTTTGTCCAGGTGACAAAGCTCTCGTTCTACTTCCTTCAAGGGAGAACAGACTTCTAATTGCATGGAAAGGTCCATATGCAATAGTCTCCAAAATTTCTGATGTCGACTATGTTGTCGATATTGATGGAAAGCATAAAACTTTCCACATAAATATGCTCACAGAATTTTATGAAAGACCTGACTATTTGCAGCCTATTTTCCAGGCTACGGACAATTCACAAGCAACTCATGGTCAGTACTCATCTCTGTCAGTTATACAGGATGAGGAAACTACTTTTTCTGATGTCAATCTTCCTCTTTCTATGGTCCCACTTTATTCTACGGAATCTTGGAAAAACGTGACCGTTTCTCCAAATCTTTCCGCTGAGGAACATCGACAAGTTTCTTCGATGTTGCAAACATTTCAGGATGTTCTTACAGACATCCCGGGACACACACATGTCATAGAACATGACATTGTGCTAACTGATCACAATCCTATCAGAGTCAGACCATATCCAATACCTATTCATTTCCAGTCTCAAGTCGAAAAAGAGTTGGATGAAATGATACGTTTGGAAATCATTGAACCATCCACTTCAGCATACTCTTCGTCTATGGTTATTGTTCGAAAGAAGGATAATAACATTCGCATTTGCGTAGATTATCGCAAATTGAACCAAGTTACGAAGTTCGATGCTGAACCTATGCCTTCATTAGAAGAGCTACTCAATAAACTTTCTAATTCTAGATTCTTTACCAAACTAGATTTGTCTAAAGGTTATTGGCAAGTCCCGCTAACTGAACGTGCCAAACCTTTTACAGCTTTTTCTACACCTAGGGGTTTATTCCAATGGAATTTCATGCCTTTTGGTCTTATGAACGCCCCTGCTACATTCGTACGCATGATGCGGCGAATTCTCGCATATCGTACAGATGTCATAGCATACCTAGATGATATCTGTCTATTCAGTGATTCTTGGGAAGATCATTATTTGGGTTTATACGAATTACTGTCTACTCTTCGCGAGTATAACTTGACTGCAAAACCCTCTAAAGCCTTTATAGGATTTAGCGAGATTTCTTTCCTAGGTCATCGGGTTGGTCATGGTCTTTTAAAGACAGAGGACCACAATGTTTCAAAAATACTTAACATTTCGGTCCCTAAGACGAAGAAACAAGTAAGGAGTCTATTAGGTTTGATTCAATTCTACGGACGATTCATTCCGAATCTGTCCTCCATTATGGCACCGCTTTCTACTTTATTGAAGAAAGGGTCGCCTAATCTGATCCGCTGGTCTAAAGAATGTCAATCCTCATTGGACCAGGTTAAAGCCCTATTTTCATCTCCACCTATTCTTAAGTTACCTACTATTGAGAAGACTTTTGTTCTTCGAAGTGACGCCTCGTCAACAGGGATTGGGGCAGCACTAATGCAGGAGTATTCTGATACTTTGCATCCGGTGATGTATATCTCTAGGAAATTAAACGCTGCAGAAAAGAATTACTCGGTTTTAGACCGTGAGTTATTGGCTATGGTATGGTCTATTCTGAAGTTACAAAGATTTCTTCTAGGCGCACATTTCATTGTGGAAACCGACCAGAAAGCGCTTACTGCTATTCAGAGCAAAAAACTTGAAGAGCTCGAGGTCCACTCGTTATGCCATAGCTCTTCAACCATTTCATTTCTCGGTTCGAGCTATCCGTGGTTCGGATAATGTAATGGCAGACATTCTGTCCAGATGTCCACACGATTCCACATGATTCTTCTGTCATATATATATATTTCCTGATATACAGTCCAATGTTATAATGACATGTTAGTAGATTTTGTCTCACTTTTTTTTTTTGAGGGAAATTTATAACATTGTACCATGTAATTATCTAAGAAGGCTTAGTTAGTGATATACGGGCCAAAAGATCACTCGGCCACATTTAAATAAATTATTTTCAGGATTGTATTAAGAAATTTACCAGTTGTCTTTAAGATTTGTGTTATTGATATTTTCGCAGCACATCATTGAAGTCTGCGAGTTTATGTCCATTGTGGAACTTTGAGGATATCAAGTCCTGTCCTACATTGGGAGCGGATGATGTCCACATCTTCTTCTATTGAATGTTTTTATGTCACCGAAGAGCAACACATGTATTACTTATTAATTACTGTTACTTTATATAATGTAATAATATAGTGCGGTATATTAGTAAATTACACCGCTATTTGCAACACATTGTATGATAACACATAATATATTTAATTTCATATATTGGTATGAGTATAATTTGATTGTCATTATGTTGTTGCCATCATTGTGGCGTGTGTTGGTGGCACCTTCCTGGAATATATCAGCGTATACTTAGATAAATTTTTTCTCTAAGGATCTGAGATATGATCTCAGTGTCGCTCCATGCGTTGAGCTAATTTGTTAGGTATATATCCACGCATCATACGTGCGTTAGGAGCCTAGATTTTTTCCGGCTCCAGGATTTAAAAAAAAAAAAAATGTCCCCTTTTTTTTTTTTTCCAGGGAGGGTGCGGTAATGTTACGCACGGATCATTATTATTTTTCGTTTGTATAAACATTTTTTCATATGTATGATCATTTTTTTGACTGAAGTGTGTATTATGTTTTCTATGGTCAAAGGGACATAATCCGAGTTATCGAGACTACAATTTGTTAGGAGTTGCCTTCTCTTGTATAGAGACACGTTCGGTCTATAATTTCTTGAACGAAGCGTGACCACATCTCCTTATTTGGTAGTATCAGTCAACTATGGTAGATGTCTGAAACCTTTCTTAACGCTTCTTTTCATGACCATAAAAGGCGCGACTGTGTAAGACTTTTATCTCGAATGTTCTTCGAATCGTCTTATTGTGAACGGCAACTCAGAGATTGTCGTTCTGCGCATGTCAAAAACCGGGAGTTCGTTCTGTGTGTTCCGCCCAGTTGGGCAGTTTAGAAATGGTTTAAGAAGCGAGCAGACGCAACTGCGTCTTGTGATTCTCTGAGGGAAATACAGTGTCTTAGTGAGTTAGTTAGCTAACTAGACTATTTCCCAGTATTATGCAGCCTGCCTGGAGGCATATGTTCATGGTTGATTTTCCGAAATAAGGTAATTCCTCTTGTATCGAACTTTATGCTATCGTCTAGAGGTTCGTCATTTTGTCGCCTATTTGCTCGCCTGTGTGATGCAAAATGGAGAGGTACTTTGACTAGGATTAAGTCACCAGTATCTGTATACCTGAACTAGTTAAATATATATGGGTCGCTCTAGACCAACAAGACTGTTGTCTGTGTTCCAGGATTCGTTATATCAGAGATCACGTCCAAGTCAGATGGTTAGACTTAGGAACATTATAAAGGTCGAGCTGACCTGTAGCCCATGTATGCTATTCACGTGCAGACAGTGAACGGACTTATTGTATACAACTGATCTGCTAGCATCAGAATGGGAGCATTTATTATTGTTTATGAACATTGAAGATCTGTAGCTGACACTGTTGCAGAAGTTATAGAAATTATTATTATTTATACAGCTTCACGAACTAGCACTCGATGATTGATGAATTTCTGAATCTATTGAACTGTGATGTCTTATGACGCATATATACAACAGCTATCATTGCTGACTACAGAAATTGTTTTCAATGTGCCATATCATCTTGCTGAACTCGTTAACCATGTTGATGTCATAAGTATCATGACTGTTTTGTGGCGTGCAATAAATGAAAGAAACTTATACAACGAAGTTACCCTTTCTATGACTCTACACGTCATGTTGCCTGTGTGATAACCCATTGAACTGTTCCACTACCACATACACAGCAACATCCTAAATCAGAGAAGACACCTACATCTTACACTTTAACACCAGGTGTCGATAAGGGTGGCAAGTTACCACTTCAGCACAAATCCACCCTTATCAATATACATACATACATACCCTTGCCAAAAAAGGGCAACTTGAAACTGTGCACAAACTACAGAACTATAGCTCTTATAAGCCATGCCAGCAAAATACTTTTACAAATCATAATGAAAAGGATGCAACAAAAGCTAGAAACAGAAATAAACGAAGTACAGGCAGGTTTTCGACCAGGTAGAGGCATTAGAGATCATATATTCAACATGAGGATCATCATAGAAAAGTGTAGAGAATTCAACGTTGACCTACATACTTGTTTCATTGATTACACCAAAGCTTTCGATTGTGTACAACATCAGCAGTTATGGGCTATTATGAAAAATATGGGATTTCCAAACCACCTTATACAACTCATCGCACTGCTGTACCAAGAACAACAGGCAGCCGTAAGAATAGAGGGGGAAACATCAGAATGGTTTGAAGTACAGAAAGGAGTAAGACAAGGCTGTACCCTTTCCCCTTACCTGTTTAACATTTATGCCGAGAATATCATGAGAAACGTAAGAGATGACCAAGAACACACAGAGTTTGACTCATTTAACATCGGCGGGTACCAGATCCCGGAAATCAGATATGCTGACGACACAGTCCTCCTATCGACCAACCCAGAAGGACTTGAACAATTACTTCTGTCCACTAAAAAACACAGCGAGGCCCAGAATCTATACCTAAACACCAAGAAGACCAAAGTATTGACAACAGACAAAGTAAAGACCAAACCAGAAATTGAAATTGATAACGAAGAACTGGAAAGTGTCAATGAATTCGAATACTTAGGATCAATCATTAACAGCTCTGGCGACTGTGCAGTAGAAATTAAAAGAAGACTTGCAATTGCTTCACATAAGCTAATACAGATGAAAAACCTATGGCAAGGCACAAGCAAAGAAACAAAGTTACAACTGATCAGAGCATGTATATTCCCAGTAGCAACATACGGCTGCGAGACTTGGACACTCAATAAAACAGTTGCAAAAAAGATTACATCATTCGAAATGAAATGCTACAGAAGGATGTTGAGAATACCCTGGACAGAAAAAAAGACCAACAGAGAAGTACTGCACTCACTAAACGTACAGGAACATTGGCTCCTAAATACCATCGCAATAAGGAAGCTGAAATTTTTCGGTCATATAAAAAGACATAATAGTCTGGAAAAAAACAGTGATGGAAGGCATGGTCCCTGGAAAAAGGGGAAGGGGTCGACCTAGACGACGGTGGACCCAAGACATCACAGAGAGTCTGAACTTGTCTTTGGCTGATGCAGGTCGACTTGCCCAGAATCGTGATGCGTTCAGAGCAGCTGTAATGGAGACAACGTTCTGGGAAGAATACGTCACATGATGATGATATATATATATATATATATATATATATATATATATATATATATATATATATATATATATATATATATATATATATATATATATATATATATATATATATATATATGTGTGTGTAAACTTACAAATCCATTACATTTCATCTTCCAACATGCACCCTTCAGCACAAGAGTAGATAGTGTATATACTTAATAAATAAGGAAATTGTATTTGAACGACTTGTCAAGTTTATAATTGTTAAGTGAAATATGTTTCCTTGTTTTAATATCACAGTTAGTTACACAGTGGGGTGCATTTTTATGGCTGTCTCCTCTCTGCTAATTTTCCGAGATTATTTTTTTTTTTTTTATTTAATGAAAAAAAAATATCCCGTTCAACCTCTGATGGGTTATAATTAGGATATATATTGTTTTCAATTCCAAATAATATGAGCAACTGCCGACATGAGAAAGTGGCATCACATTTGCCAAATATATGTAAATAGGGATAATCACAATAGTAGTTCTCTCATACACTGGGACTTCACCATTTTCCTGCAGAAATTCTATTTCTGTATTGTCAGTACTATACTGACCCTAGAGCCAATAAAAACCTCACGCTACAGGGTGTTATATAAACATGTGAGTGCAGCTCGTTTTTATTCCCTACCAGTTTTAAATTATTAATATTTCTTTGACCACACAACAAAACTATAACTGAAATTTAAATAATTCAGTAACTGCAGTTATAAACAAATCAATGCACTTTATTGATTAATGATGTATATAACAGAATTAGCACCATGTTACGTTTTACTTAACGTGCTTGACACGTTGTAGTCAGCGTTGCCACTCAAGTTCTAGAGATAAACCCAGATGTTCTTCTAAAAAAAACCCAGAAATACCCAGATTATTTTATGCCTCAAATACACGGGATAGACGATGCTTACATAATCTTTTATTGCATCTTTAGCACAAATAATCTGTGTGCTACCAATTTTTATGTATTTCATTTTTTTTTTTTTTATTACCAAAAATTCACAATTAAATAAAAATGATTTTAATAACACCCCAATATATGAACTCTTGAAAATGAGATATTTTAACAGTAGTATACTTACATTAGTTACATTAATAAAATGTTCCTCAAATTAAATATAAAATGTTAGTTGTAACTTGTTACTGCTGAAAAATGTCACTTGTCAGAGACTCGGCATCCATGTCGACAACTTCTCCTTTGTCAAGATCATATGCATGAATTGACAACGTGGAATCTTGATTGTGAAGTTCCAAAATCTTTGCATATCTCTGCCGACAACGTCCTTCACGCACATCTTCAACCACGCTTTTACTAGGATTAAACTTATGACAAACTCCATCTTTGGCAACTGCTTGCTTGGCTAGTATTCGACTGGAAACTGTTTCACACAAAAGCTTGTTGATTTGTTTAGTTTTAACTAAGTTAACCTTCGAAAACACTCTTTCGACGCATGCTGAGGAGTGAGGTAGTGCCATAAGCGTGCACATGAGGTCAGCCAAAACATCAAATTTCTTCTGGTTATTAGCATCTGTTACTTGTTGCAGTCCCAGCCAGAATGCGGGCGGATCCTCATCCACTAGATGTCCAAGATCTTTTCGGTACGATGCCAGTTCTCGCCATTGATCAGACAGACGATCAAGGCTCTCTTCTGAAACAACTGTTGGGAACTGCGCTGCTAATGGAATGACAGAAGGTTTGTTGATCTCGAGAGCTTGCTTTGGATCCAACAGCTGCATTTGCGCCAGAACACTGTTTTGTCCAAGTGGAAACCTGCGTCGTATTTGAGTACAAAGTTCAATCAGGTATGCCAATGCATCCTTGCGAAACTGGACTTCTTTATCTCATAACAGTTGTCGCATTAACTGCGCTTTACGTCGTCCACCCAGCTCAATGTAATTCAGTTTCTTGTGCACCTGTACATCCGAAGGATCAATGTCGGAAAGAGTGCGATGCTCATGCTGCAATACTTCCTGTCTAATAAACATACTGAGAAGAAAACGGTACTCTCTTGTTACACTCGTGTACACTTTGTGAAGACGGAAGTTCTCGGACTGGAATTCCATGTTCATGACGTTAACTTTACCCAGTATGTAGCCAACAAATAGAAGCATGTGCTTCGTGCCAACAGTGTTCATCGTCTGCCGAATTTGCCCCGCACCGTCGACGTTGTCCACTGAAGCTTCGGATTGGAAATACAAGTGCAGAGCATCCCATTGCTCAAGGATCCTCTCAATGACTGCTTCACGGGACAGCCAGCGTGTTTCACACAGCTTCAACAATTTATGTTTCTGGGCCTGAACTACATCTTGTATTAACTGGAACTGGAGATTTCTTTTACTACTACGCGAAAAATAGAAGCAGACATTCTTTATGAAAATTTCAAGCCAAGACGGTAGGTGGTTGCTGGCAGCATTTGCACAAAGTGCAATTGAATGACAAACATAGCCGAGAACAAAGACATGTGGAATCTCTTTCTTCAGCTGTGCCTGTAAACCACTTGCATTCCTCATCATAGTGGCACAGTTGTCTGCAGCAAAACCAATGACGTTACTAAGCGGGATTGCATGCGTGCTCAACAATTTCTTAACAGATGTAAACATGCCAAGACCAGTCCCATCCTCCACCTCAATGAGGTCTAACAGTGAATCAACTACTTTTTTTGTTTTTGTGTCACAGAATCGCACAACGACTGCCAACATCTGGTTCGTAGAAATATCAGTACTCTCATCAACGATTATAGAAAATTTCTGATTTCTGCAAATGTTTATGACTTCAAGCCGCTCAAAATGAGCAATGCCGTACTGCATCACATAGGCAGCCGTGGTGCGCTTCAGTGACATTTTTTGAGCAATTGTGCTGTCTGGAAACATCTGCTTGCAACATTCAATCAAATGATCAGCTTGCGAAAACGGAGTATTATGTTCTGCCATGAAAGCCGACAACACTATCTCCGCTTTAGCAATTTTTTCTTGGAGACAATGCTCTTTTGGTTTGATGAAAAACTTGTTAATGTTCAGAGTTTTGCTTTTGGCTTCGAAGTTTTTCATGTGCTTCTGTGTGCTTTTATGTGTCAATAAAGCTGTTTTGTTGGCATTAGTTAATGTACAGGAACAGACCGTACAAATCGCAGCATAGCGATTACCAGAGTCCGGCTTTATCCAATCCTTCAGTTCGCTGTCTGTTAGCCATTCCGCACAAAAAGTCTGCTGATACCATGGCTTCACATTTTTAAGCGGTGGCGTGTGTGTCGTCATGCTACCACAACTACCTAGCGTACCTTCATCATCGCTCATTTTATAATCTTATAATAACCAAAAAAAAAAAAAAAACAATATGCTGTTTATCTGCTTAAGTCTAAAATGTAAAAAGAAGACTTTATAACACATCGCAAAAATGACTGAGTATTGCAGATGACATCCATTAACAGAATAACAGGAAATAGATAGCTGATGTAAACGAGTAAAAAAACAACGTCATTGATGTGGTTAAAAACAAGAATTAAATTTAAGTGGAATAAAAAATATATAGCACATAATGTTTTACATTTATTTATAATATACATATAATGTATAATGCTCAGTGCACAGAATATACATACATTGTAAATGCCAATTGTCAAATATACCCAGATTAATGCAGATTTTGAAAAAAATTACCCAGATACCCAGACGGAAGCCCAAAAACCCAGATCTAGTAAGAAATACCCAGCTGTGGCATCACTGGTTGTAGTAGCTGACTTCTCTTGGTGGTTAAAACATCTGGACATTGACGACGATATGCTTATGTCAAGAACAGTGTTGTTCCACTGATAAACAGTTCACAATTTTCAACATTGTGTCATGTTTTTCACCACTAGTTGAACCAGCAATATATGATCACGTTTTGGTATCCGTGGTTTATAATCTAGATGTCCATCAGATGCTGAAAGGCCACTGTTGATCAGACACCTCATTTTGACAACACTGTCTTAAAGGCTGTGGTTAAGTCAGTCAAAATGGTGTAGTCGTGCAACAATACAATACATTTAAAAAATGTTAACATCAATTAAAGACTATTTCAAAACCCAGTCATGATTACGCCCCTTTGGCTTTAGCGTTATACTAAATAAAGGACAAGGAAGAAAAAAAGATGACTAACTCTTTAAGCTCAGCATCCAAAAGCAAAGCGATAAAAAAGGACTTAAACTTTTATTGCTAGCGTTGGTCAGCCCTAACAAGGACTTCTAGCAGAGCTAATGCTGTCCATGGTTGTTGTTTTATAGATGTGGAAGCCATCTATCTTCGGGCACAAGAGTAGATATGGACATGAGGATTTATGTTAAGCATAACATTAATTTTAAATATTCATCAATTTTAAACGTACATTAATTCACTAAGATATTTTATGAGCTTAACGACCTATATATCTCCTGTACAGGAGAACAGATAAGTAAGTCACATTCTCGCTAGACCTATCTTATGCTCCAGGGCTGTTATATAAATATGTGAGTGCAGCTCGTTTTTATTCCCTCGCTTTTTATCGCTTTGCTGTTGCTCTGACCCATTGGGGCTTCAAAGTATGCGGCTGTTTGAAGCTTTGATCTACATATCGCTCACTAAAGCGGTCAGTTGTGGCATCTTCTCAGTTATCTTATTGTGTTGTGGGTTAAGAATTCTAAGTATAAGAGTCAGCACTCCTGATATCTTCTCAGCTCTGTCAGATTTTTAAGTTATTTCGGGAAGAAAAAAACTGTGTCTGAGGCGGGCTTATATACCTAATCTTACGTCTAACCCATGCTTTCTCAGAGGTCCGTGCCTGCGTTAACGTTTCCTCTTGTACACTTTCGTGGGATTTTAATGCAGTTGTGCGAGTTTACTGACAAAATTTCCTCATCAAATACCAAAGATAATGATTTCCACTGCCATAATTACATGTATTTGTAGTTGATGTTCAAATCCCAAAACAAATATCCTGTTCGGGGCGTTAACTATAAAGTTATAGCAGAATTTATATTGTGCAATTCATAATTTATCATAAAGACACTAGTTTACGAGGCAATTCCAGAGCGTCCTGTCTGGGTTATGACAGATATCATGACATAGAAATATGTCAACAAGAGAACTAATTAACAGTACTGGAGACAGGAAGTTGAAAACAGACATATTCATCTATGCCATCATGCATGGCACTTGTAGAAGAAGGAGAAGAGAAAGAAAAAGATGAAGGCAATGTACGTATGTTTGAACCATGTATAGAAGTCAAGATTTTAATGAGTGTTTTCCTGGCTCATCAAAATTAATTCATTTTACAAATGCAGTCATAACATGACGACAAAACAGTCTTCATCAAGTCGCTTTCAACTCTTCGCTTCAACCAGACGTGAAATAATGAGGCCATAATGTAAGCAGTAAAGAACAGAATTCCCACACAAATAGTAATTTTATATCAGTGTTTAATTTAACGTACAGCTTTCACGGCCCCCTAGTCTGTTCAGTCTGTGCAGTGAATCCATAATGGACATGTCAGGAATATCAGTAGGTCGACATAATACAAAACCTGAGATACTCTGATGATGCAGGGTTATTAGAATACACACAAAACGGGGGTGGGGGGGGGGGGGAAGTTAAGGAAATGATTGATACAATTGGGTCATAAAGCAAGAAAATAAAGGCTTTAGTCTAAATAGCAAAGCTACAGAAGTAATTGTCATCTCGAAGAAAATAACTTCTTTAGAATACCTCATCTAAGTAAATGGGACAGTTTTAAAACAAGTCAATGCATTCAAAAATGGCTAGGAATGTTAATAACATCAGATGGAAGATGCTTCATAGAAATAAAGATTAGAATATCCCAGGGAAAAGTAGTGTTCCACAAAATGAAAAGTATTTTATGCAGTAAATTCTTAGGCATGAAAGTAAAGACAAGAGTTCTTCAGTGTTATGTAGAGTCAGTCCTGACATACGGATGTCAGTAAATAGCAATAACTCACCTAGCAAGATAACCCCTAGAAGCCACAGAGATGTGGTTTTACAGCCAGCATGCTATCAATCTCATTACTCCTCTTAAGAAGAAACAATCCACATTCCTGGGGCATCTTATGAGACGACGAAACATGGAATATATGACCACAACAGGAAGGACTGAAGGAAAAAGAGACATAGAACGACAAGAACATTGTACAGTTTGACATCACTGTATTGAAAGAAGTCAGTAACAGAGCCGATGAACAGCACTGGGGAAAGAAGTGGTGGAGAGTTGTGGTCATCTACGCCAATTGGCATGACACTTTAAAGACGAAATCATTTCTAATATTTACTACACATCTTTGGTACGTCATCACCACCCTGCAGCTCCCACAGGAACATAGACATTAACAAGCTTATGCAAAGTATATTTGTCTTCTCCTACCTTCTTGCCCTGTTGATTCCAATACAAGGACTATCTTGTAATGCTATCAACAGATGTTCTCAACGTGTGCCCTATCCATCTCCAGTGTCTTCTTCTCATCTCTTGTTCCACTGGTACTTGTCTGGTTCTTGTCATCTCTTGTTCCACTGGTACTTGTCTGGTTCTTGTCATCTCTTGTTCTACTGGTACTTGTCTGGTTCTTGTCATCTCTCGTTCTACTGGCACTTGTCTGGTTCTTGTCATCTCTTGTTCCATTGGTACTTGTCTGGTTCTTGTCATCTCTTGTTCCACTTGTACTTGTCTGGTTCTTGTCATCTCTTGTTCCACTTGTACTTGTCTGGTTCTTGTCATCTCTTGTTCCACTTGTACTTTTCTGGTTCTTGTCATCTCTTGTTCCACTTGTACTTGTCTGGTTCTTGTCATCTCTTGTTCCACTTGTACTTGTCTGGTTCTTGTCATCTCTTGTTCCACTGGTACTTGGCTGGTTCTTGTCATTTCATGTTTCACTGGTACTTGTCTGGTTCTTGTCATCTCTTGTTCCACTGGTACTTGTCTGGTTCTTGTCATTTCATGTTCCACTGGTACTTGTCTGGTTCTTTTCATCTCTTGTTCCACTGGTACTTGTCTGGTTCTTGTCATTTCATGTTCCACTGGTACTTGTCTGGTTCTTGTCATTTCATGTTCCACTGGCACTTGTCTGGTTCTTGTCATCTCTTGTTCCACTGGTACTTGTCTGGTTCTTGTCATCTCTTGTTCCACTGGTACTTGTCTGGTTCTTGTCATCAGTTCCACAATTGTGATATTATCATACCAGTTCAATCCTTCTTTTCTACGCAAGCACCCATTTAAGAATGTGTGTACTTTTTGGTTGTTGTTTTTATTATTTTCCATGTGTTTGTTGTTCTCCATACAAAATATTTACAATCATTGGTACATAAAGGTAATCGCAGTCGTATATCAGATACTGCCAGAGGGGAGAGGAGTGTTAGAGCCTTCACTATCCGGCTTCGAGAGGGGGTGACCAATTCCCTTTCTGACTGCCTTTTCCTTCCCTAACTCACAAGCAGTCACGTACCCATTTACAGCTGGGCATACTGGAACGTGATCCTCTGTGCTCCGAACCAGATACCTTTGCCGCGAGAGACCAGCTCTCTAACCACTCTGTCAATCAATATCTGTCGTTGGTACATATTGTATTAATTAATTGTTTATCGGTATCTATAGTCCGTTCGGAAATTCGTGCCCACAGAAAGTGTCAATTTTCTCCAAAACTGTTTGTTGTATGGACATGAATTTTTGCATGCATTTTTAGATTTTCCATGCAGTTATTAATATATTTTTGTCCCTTACAAAACTCATGTCATGTTCGAATTTTCTTCTTTACGTTATATAAAAAACTCTTACTGTTGTCTGGGTTAATTTTTAGTAGTTTTACAGGAAAGGTACAAGATCCGTTCAAAAATATTTTTTTTTTAAATTAGTGTAGTGACTACATGTTCGCACGAGTGCGCACCTATTGTACACAGTCGCGAGTAACTAATTTTAAAAAAATATATATTTTTGAACGGATCTTGTACCTTTCCTGTAAAACTACTAAAAATTAACCCAGACAACAGTAAGAGTTTTTTATATAACGTAAAGAAGAAAATTCGAACATGACATGAGTTTTGTAAGGGAACAAAATATATTAATAACTGCATGGAAAATCTAAGACTGCATGCAAAAATTCATGTCCATACAACAAACAGTTTTGGAGAAAATTGACGCTTTCTGTGGGCACGAATTTCCGAACGGACTATGATATGATCTTCGGCTACTTTCAAACTAGCAGCATTTAACAGATAACTTCGTTGCCTCGTAAAATCCTCATTTCGAGCATCTAATCTTCTGATTATGATAAACATGCAGGCTATGGAACCCTTGTACTCAAATTTAGATTTATGTCCGTCTGCCTCCATGCTTCTTTCTCTTGTTATTTTATATAGTGTGAACATCAGTTTCTTCTTTATTTATCGTTATATCAATACGAATATGTTTACAAGGAAGGCATAGTTCTTATTTTTAACTAATTGGAACACAATCTACGCTCTATAGGTTTGCTTCTTGACAGATCCATCAACACTTGATTGAATATTTTTTCGACCACATGCTGGAGAAGTATTGAAATCAAGTTAAATCTTTTCTTTATATTTCTTTCTGTTCACTATTTCCATGAACCGTGGTAGGGAGCTGAAGTTTTCAGTCTTGATCCAAATGTGTAGCATTATCTGATATGTGCCTGTGTTGTTGATAGATTTCTTTGACATTATCTGATATGTGCCTGTGTTGTTGAAAGATTTCTATGACATTATCTGATATGTGCCTGTGTTGTTGAAAGATTTCTATGACATTATCTGATTTGTGCCTGTGTTGTTGAAAGATTTCTATGACATTATCTGATATGTGCCTGTGTTGTTGAAAGATTTCTATGACTTTATCTCTCCATCTGCCTATTTGTCTTTCCCGTGTCTTACACTATACCTTCTACTGTCGTAGGCGCGTCATGCTAATTGATGCGGGCTCTATCCTCATGAGATAGCTAATCCACTGTATTTTCTATATCTCTGTGTATCTGATGCAAGATATAGTTCCCACGATTTTTTTCTGATGTTATCATTCTTCATTCAGTTTTCTCCAGGTAACATTAATGGCTCCTCTTAAGAATCTCAGACTTCATAATTTTCCTCTCTTGTGCAGGGTCAGGGTCTCTTAAGAGACCCCCCAATAAAATTAACTACTGCTCCCTTAGGTACGTCGAATAAGACGACTTATATGAGGATGTGCATTGCGCTAACAACCTCGTCATATAAAACAGATTGCCGCATTGACCATCGCTGCAAGGGCGTGTTACTGCAGGAGGAACGGCAGCAGAACTGGCTCCATGCTCCACTAGCAGCTCAAATGAAAATGTTGGTGATCATGATAAACGAAATATAATTTTGGCTTTGACTGCGACATATGAATTGTGTATTTCAGGTCAGGTGTTCACAACCAAATTGGTTGCAAAACAAGGCACATATGCCTCGTGTATCTCCTCTGGTTATCTGAGTAAACACAGAAATAATAACACCACTGATTCCTCGAGCAATCCGCCCACAGAAAGGCGGAACGACGACGCAGACACTAATTAATTACTAATTTTCGGAGTAAAGACAAACAAACGTTATAATACTTTATATTAATTTTAAACATGTTAACAAATAAACTTAATGTTAGAATGCCTTTTCTTGACAAAGTGGCGTCTTGTTATTTACTTTCAACATTGAATAAGACTATACAGCACAGTGTTGATTACAGTTATGCGAACTAACAGGAACTTTCTGTTGTTCGACAATTCTGAAATTTGGAATTCCGATCACTAAACCTAAATTTATAAGTTATGTCTAATGTTACATTCTTATTGTTATTGCTTTTAAGAATCGATATCAGCACATAAAACGGGCAAACCCATAGGTACCCGCTCTCCTTCAGCAAACGTAGAACGCTGACTGTTCCTATAGCGCATTGGTTGTGTACACGCCTCTCATGCGTCCATCCTAGCTGCAGTGGCGTATCCTGGTAATGCGAGCTAGGCGTGCTGCTACTTAAAATGAATATGTACGCCTACTATTTAACTTCTTCCCCTCTTAATTCAAAAACCAACTATATTCAATTACGCAACGATAGTTATTAGGGGTATTTGTCAATTATCTCCGAAATCCTAATTAACATACAAATTGAAACTCACTGTCACTGTAATAATCTGCATTCCCGGCAACTAACAAAAATTAATCACAAAAAACACTGGACGGACACAGCCGATTTTTACAACCCGAGAGCTGCAAGACCACCGCACGCATCTTCGTATTGTAATGACGTATCTGGCCATGACCCCAATTCACACAAACCAATATTCAGACGTGAATCCGAAAGGTGCCGCATGCATTGTGACGGAATTATCCGAGAAACTTCGGGCGATTGTAACCAACCAATCCGTTATCCTGATGCGTGCGGTCCGAAAGCAGAACTTTAGAAGAGAAATATTTTATAGAATAATAAATTAAATTTTTATTTTCCTTCGGGCAAGGGTGTGCGCAGCACGCACAGCACACATAGAGAATATGCCACTGCCTAGCTGGTCTTTACATCTGATGCCAAATTCCAGCAATCTTAGAATTGTTGATTAATCGATTGTAGTGTCATTCTCTAACAAGCTATAGTTAGCTGCTTTTTGTATCTCTCCCATATCAATATCCAATGTTCTCATATAGGTGCTCTCAAAGCTCATCGGTCAACTCGCTCATTGTGGCATGCCCCTGCATGGTCACTACAGTAGATCCACATCAACATCTGAAGGTTTGAGGCCTCTATATATGTTCATGTCGCACCCTTCCGTTTTGGACTTTCCAAAGTATAGACTGAGAGTCCGACACAATAGTGCCCTGGTTAATGATGTTTCAGCCGCCTCAGGCCTGGAGGGCGCTCATCTCTAGCGCCAATAGGACACAATACCTGACCTTGTTAATGACATTTTAGACAGCCGCGTCAGGGCTGCAGGGCGCTCATCTCTAGCCCCATTCTCAAGCTGGCGGTAATTGTCGCGAACAATAATGTTCATTGAAACCAGCATTGGTTTGTTTATAAATAAATTATGAGAAAAGTAAATAAAGCAAAAGTAAATACCGTATATGGAAATTGAAACCGAGAAAAAATTAATTTACGTTTTCTGAAGTTATTGAATTAAAATATAATATAGAATATACAATCACATTCTCTTTACACTTTTACACACACTAACAATATTTTCATTTTTTAAGTATTTTTTTTTATTGTAAAGCAACGCAGTGGGTACGAGTATGTACCACACACACACACACACACACACACACACACACACACACACACACACACACACACACACACACACACACACACACACACACACACACACACACACACACACACTCATACACACACACAGAACCATTTAGACTTTCCAATTATCAAGTGTACAAATGGAATATTTAAACAAGGCAGCGTGTCGCCAGTAAGGTAATGGCAACAGTTTGAATATATTATTTACAACCACGGGCACACAACATTGTAATTATAACCAATCAGGATTTAACAAAATATTGTGTCCATTAATTACGTCAAAAACATTCGCAAAGCTGATAGCCAACTGAGCAGGGCGTTTTTAAACCAATGTTCCCTTACGCCAGTTCGTAACTGAACCAGATTTCACGCAGTGTTCGATGCCTGAAATCTCACATCTAAAAAAGTTAAACAACTCTCCTGTGCACTTTTATTCGGAAAAAAGAAATTCTGGATAATTGAACTTTCTGGAAAATGTTAACGTTCGAATAACCCATACACTTTTATAATAATATAAGGCATCAATTAAGATGCATGTATGACGTTTTCAGTACAATCACAACCGTTGATGTTTACTCACCTAGGAATGTTTTCTTCAATAACTTCGCCTTAAAGAAAACCCTGCATATGATTATTCAATTCAACTTTTGAGTCAATATCATCAGTGTCACCGTCATCGTTACCCTTCAGATCAACTTCAGCATTATCTGTTTCATCGTCATCACTACCATCTTGATCTGACATTGTTGTAAACAGCTCAGGAACTGTATTGCTCTGAAAAAACTGCACATCACTTGATTCAACAGGGGATTTCTCCAAATACGTCCGGGTCATAGATTTATGCAAAAGGTCATCAACGTTTTCTGTCAAAGCATCAGGGCTGTTCATGTCTGAGTCATCGCTTGGATTTTCTGGGTAAATTGAAGTCCGTGTCCACTGTTCTGCCATTTTTGGATTTACATCAAATTCGTAATTATATGAGTCAGTGGAAAAACGTAATGATCCTTGATTGGTCATTTTCCTTCTTATGCCTCCAAACTGACGGTTTAACAAGGCTGTCAATTCGAAAGAGTCTTGCCTTGTGGGCGTGTCTGTGCTGCCATCTAGACTACTAGGAATGTTTGAAATGCCGTGGAGACTAGGAGACCTGGAAAAGGCAGTGTCTTCTTGTTTACCAAAAAAATGGGGCATTCTGTCCAATAGTGAAAAATAATTTCTTTTGCTAAGAAATTCATTGGTCTTTTTAACACTTTTCTCATTCCTGTAGTTTACTTGAGCATTATCTTCACTGTTATCATATTTCTCGTCGGCCTTATTATAAGTGACAGAAACATCACTCTTCTTGTTATCATGAAAAGCACGACCTATGAGCGTCTGGTCTTGGTTGTTTCCTACTTCTCTATCTGAGGTAGTTGCTTCTAGAAGATGTAGCAAAATAAGAGCCATATTGTTTTCTCTAGCGCCCCATAACGGCGAAAGTCGCGAAGATCCGCCATAGAAGGAGGGTATTTGGTATGAATTTGATATCTTTGAATAATTGTTAACAAACGACTTTAAATGGTTGGAAATGGATAAGCCCCACGCCGACGATGTCCGATTACCTTGAACTCTCCACCAGTTTGACCAAAACGTCCGATGAATCTATCTGCATTAGAGCGTAGCAGAACCATAGCTCTGTTAAGATCGCCTGTGTTTTTATACAATTGTGAAGTCTGAGATAACCCGTCATTTTGAAACTGTACTGATCGTTTTCCATAAAATATTGGCATTCTTGACATCCGGGTTGATTTCTGCTCAAGAAATATTCCTGCCGTAGACACCGACATAAGAAGAATAGGAATCAGGCGAAAGCTGGAGATGATGACGGGTACTGAAGTTGTTAGCATCTTGGATAATTAAACCTAAAATGATAAAAAAAATAGATTGTTAAATCATAATTTTGTGATTTTGCATGTAAATATCATTTGATGGGTGTTTTGTTGAATGATAATGGAGTAGAAAAGGGAAAGAAAAAAAGATATTCATTTCTGTAGATTCTTGTTTTTCTCGGGCGTTCATAGTCTTCACCGGCCAATAGGCACACGTTTATTCCACGTCTTTCTCATCATTTTCACTTCTATATCCATTTCTCTTCTTCTTGTGTTTTTTTAGTCTGCCTCTGCCTCTTTTACCCTGGGATTCCAAGATATAGACTGTCTTGTAATGATATCAACAGGTTTCCTCAATGTGTGTCCTATCCATCGCCAGCGTCTTCTTCTCATCTCTTGTTCCACTGGCACTTGTCTGGTTCTTGTCATCAGTTCCACATTGGTGACTGTTGCGTTCCTTTCTTTATATTGGTGTTTGAAAGTGATGACATTATTGGTCAAGCAACATCTAGAGTAACAACGATTCAAGTGTCCAATTGAAACGACAACAGTAACCCGTCAAATAATGATGACGATTCTTTATAATTTATTCACATATTACACAACACGCAGCTCCACATGGGTATAAGGATTCGTGATTATCCTTTGCACACAGGCCACACCCAATGATGGGCCACAAAAGTTCAAGTAGTAATATCGTGCCGTCTGTATAGTCCACGTCCGCGAATTAATTCTGGAGTACACACTCGTCAGTCATCATTCTACAAACACTAGGATACTTTCCTGTAGGCACATATACATCTCTGGCACGCATATAATCAAATATTATTCATATCTGTAGACATATCAGCGGACATGAAACACATCGGCCAGAGATCACACAAACGCAGCCATTCCGGCTGAAGACACTGCCAAAAGTAAACGATCATTACTCTGCACGCGCGTCTATGTAATTATTTAATTTGACCTAATTTCAGTCTAGTGACGTTCTTGTTGAGCACCACGATGGTTCCAAATCATGAACACATTGCGGTGCGCAAAAAGAGGCGCAACAGGGACTTTGTCATTCCATTTCAATCCTTATATTCTCCCCACCCATTTATGAATGTCTGTAACTTTGTGGTTTTTTTTTTTTTTTTTTTTTTTTTTTTGTTCTCCATGTCTCATAGCCATACAATAGGACTGACATGACATTTGAGTTGGAGATTCGTATTTGTGTGTTGGACTTGATTTTTCTTGATTTACATATGTTTTCCATGCAATGAAGCATCTATTATTGATAATCTGTAAGACTGTGGTTGCCTTTTCTGTTGTGCTCCAAGCTTCAAAGTAAGAAAACATGTCTGGCTTGTTATTTACGTCTGAAATAGTGAATTGAATGGTAGGGAATGAAATGATCACAGAAGTTGTGCCGTCACCAGGACATGCAACAGAAAGACTACCGCATAATTATTTATTGCAATATTTTGGCGGGTTACTTGCGCATTTCCTTATTCCTGATCCAACTCGAGCGTTTTTTTGTTGATCAAGTTGTATTTCTTATCACATGTGTGGCCTAACGTTCCTAAACGCTGGTGGAGCCGGCCCATGTCCAACCCTCCTTAGTCAATCTGTACGACATTCATAGAATAGTACACTGTTACTGTTCATCGCTCTATTTCTGGGACCAGGTAACACTCAGGTCAGAATGGCTTATAAACGTCAATTAATCTTCCCTGAACCTTAGGGTCACCAGTGAGGATAAAAATGTGGATCAGATAATGCAGTATGCCTCATCATGGTTATTTTTTTGCTCCTCATGGAGCCATCCCTAAAAATGGACCCCTTACATGAAGCCTGCTCAAAACGTTTATATGCGCCTGCAGTGTTGGGCTAGGAAGCAATTTGTTTTACGTGTTGAGGTTGCGTCTTTTTCAAAACTTTATATTAGTGGCCTCATACGGATTGCTAAAAGGATCTTTAGGCCAAGTCTGTATCTGTTCCGTCAGAGACCCCCGCTAACTATACTGGACACTATAGTAAGTGGCAGGTGACTTATTTTTTTTTTTTTATTTGATGGTGAGAAATATCCCGCTCAACCTCTGATGGGTTAAAATTCGCCACCATCATCATTCCTTTCCGTTCCCCGTGGAACATAGGGCAGACAGAGGCGCTCTCCATCAATTTCTATTGTGGGCTGTCTTTTTCAGCTGTGCCCAAGTCATTCCAATTTTCCTTATCCTCCTCCAGCTGTTTGTTGAATGTCAGCTGTATTCCTGATTTCTCTCCTTCTGTTGTTTGCCTCATAACCCAGTCCATGACCACGAGAACAATTGTTGGTGATAGTAGACACCCCTGTCTGACCCCGCTGTGTACTGCGAAGGGCTCTATAATTTTCCTTTGTGCACTACTTTTCATGAGGCCTCCTGGTAGAAATCTTGGATGATTTTAATGAATTTCTCTGGGATTCCATAATGTCTCAGGATTTTCAATTTCACAGTACAGTCTATATTATCGAAAGCTTTTTCGAAGTCCACAAAATTTATATATATGGGGGTCTGCCATTCGTTTGATTGTTCTATGATGATTCTAAGTGTTGCTATTTGGTCTGTACATGATCTTCCTGCACGAAATCTTGCCTGTTCTTCTCCGAGTTTGTCATCAACCGCCTTCTTAATACGGTCTAACAAAACTATGGTCACCAGCCACTGCTAGCAGTGTTATACCCCTCCAGTTGTCACATACAGTCAAGTTTCCTTTCTTTGGCAGCTTGATTATGTAACCTTCCTTCCAGCTCTTTGAGATGGCTTCTTTTTCCCAGATTATCTTGAAGAGCTGGTGCAGCAACTCTGTAGTGTATGGTATATCTTCCTTCAGGGCTTCTGGTGGTATTCCATCTGGTCCTGCAGCCTTTTCATTTTATAGCTGTTTTATTGCCCGAGAGATCTCTTGTTTAGTGCGTGGGTTCAGGTTGCACTGTTGTGGCTCTTCTGTTGGTTCTATGATTGGTTGCTGTAATGGTTGGTTTCGGTTTAGGATTTCCTTAAAAAACTCAGCCCATCTGGCCCTTTGTTTCTCTTCATTGCTAATACTTTGACCTTCTCTGCACTTCACTGTTGTACTGTGGTTTAGCTGTTTCTTAGATAAAGTTCTAGTAATATTATATAATGTTTTCAAGTCTCCTTTTTTTGTCGCTTCCTCTGTTAGTTTTTCAATAAATGTTCTATTTTCTTGCCTTGCATTCTTTTTCACTTTCCTGCTTAGCTCCCAATATATTGTGAGTTGTGTTTTCTGTTCTGCATCTTTACAGTTGTTTACTTGTTGTTTGATGTCTCTTCTTTCTCTTATGAGGTTCCATGTGTTTTCTGTGAGCCATTCCTTCTGTAGTTTATTTCTTTTGCCAAGAACTTCTTCACATGTATTCCTGTATGCTTCCTGAATTGTGCACCAATGATTATCTATACTTTCCTCTTCAAGGTTCTCCAGTGCTTCAAATCTATTTCTCAACTTTAGGTTGAACTAAATTCTTGTGTCTTTGTTCATAAGGTTCTGGGTATTATATTTCGGGCTTGCTCTTTCTGCTCTGTCTTTGTGCGTCCTCAATTTTACCCTCAGAGATGCTAGGAGAAGGTGGTGGTCTGACGCTACGTCAGCTCCTCTCTTTACTCTGACATCTTGTCGGCAGCATCTCCATTTTCTGTCTATTGTGAAGTGATCTATCTCATTTTGCGTGTGCCCATCTGAGGAGTTCCATGTGGTCTTGTGTGTACGTCTTTGTGCGGGAAGATAGTCCATCCAATGACCAGGTCATTGAAATCACAAAAGTTTACAAATAGTTCTCCATTTTCATTTCTGTTTCCTATGCCATTCTTTCCCATAATTAGTTCACAGTTTTTGTTTTCTACTCCTACTTTTGCATTTCAATTTCCCATTACTATCTTAATGTCTCTCCTGTGTGTTTTGTCCAATGTTCCTTGGAGTTCATTATAGAAATCTTGCTTCGTATCTTCATCTTCATTATTTGTAGGGGCATACCATTGAATAATGGTGATTTTTCTTCCTTTTCCCTCGAATCTCATCATCCTGGGTGATATTGATTCCCATTCTATTAGTGCTTTTCTGGCTTCCTGGGACATCATAATAGCAACCCCTTCTGTGTGTGTGTGGTCTTCACCATCGTGTCCTGAATATATGACATTTTCACCTGCACTAGTTCCATTTACTCACGTTTCTGCTAGTTCTAAGAGTTTTATTCCATATACGTTTCATCTCTCTAGCTACCTGTGCTGTCCTTCCGGCCTCCTGCATTGTCCGTATGTTCCTGGTGCCTATTCTAATTTTAGCCTTCGTCGTTAGAAGTGGTGTTGGCAGGCTGACTTCCATTGACTGGCTTTCAACAGGTCTTTGCATATTACGTCCCTCTTGCGAGGGTTCTACCTGACTCTGGCTTTTATTTATTTCCACAACTGTTTCAGTCTCTGTGACAAATAGGTTTTTCCGGCAGGGTTGTCAGCCCTGTTCCCCAACCTAATTTAACCTGAAGGAAAGGGGTGTGCCCACTTTGTCTGTCCCTTTCATTTTAACCTGCTCAGCATGGTTGAACCTACCAGGAGCAAATGCTCCAGCTGATGTACTGTATCTCACAATATCTGCAATGCACTCAAGCCGACCCACCACTTCTAGGTGGGACACCTTGGGTGAGGGGTTAAAATTAGGATATAAATATTGTTTTCAATTCCAAATAACACTAGTCAACAAATTTTCAAAAGTTATTTGTACCAGAAATTAAATATACCATTTCTTATTGATTTTGACATGCTGATTTCAAATATCATAATGAAATTCACCGATTGGCCCTGGTTTTATTTTAAATGATGAATTTACACTACAGTAATACAAATAATGTATGCTTGTTTAATTCTCTGGGGTGAACAGCTAGTCTTTCTACTTTAGCATTATAAAAATTGTGGTTACATACTCAGTTAATTGATATTTCAACATAAAATGATAGAAAAAATAAAAACATTATTTAAAGTTCACATATCATGTTTTGTTTTTAAAATGGCACATTTGAACCCATTCCATCATTATTCAGTCGCTGTTCGAGCTCTCTTTGCTTGCTTCTTGTAGTCAATCGATGAGGTGTCTCTTGTCACAGTTCAACAGTAATCAGCAAGCATTGAAGGGCTCCAGTTGCCTTGATACCTTGTCTCCATAGCAGCAATGTCCTGGTGAAATCGTTCACCATGCTCATCACTGACCGCTCCAGTTTGACGTAAAGAAATCCAGATGAGAATCCAGAAAATGAATTTTCAAAGACATGTTGCAGCCAAGACTCTTATACTTCAGAAGGAGATTTTCTACAATTTCATTGTAATTATCAGATCTGTTGTTTCCAAGAAAATTATCCACCACTGACTTAAATGCTAGCCATGCTGCTTTTTCCTTGCCATGCAACACGCAAAGAAACTCGTCATCATGAAGAAGTTTTCGAATTTGCGGACCAACAAATACTCCCTCTCTTATTTTAGCTTCACTCAGTCTTGGAAATTTTCTGATGAGGTATTTGAAAGCCTCATCTGTTTTCTCCATTGCCTTGACAAAGTTTTTCATGAGACCCAGCTTAATGTGCAAGGGTGGCAACAAAATCTTGCTGGTGTCGACAAGTGCTGGGTTCTCAACGTTCTTACTGCCAGGCTGCAATGACTGCCTGATTGGCCAATGTCTTCTGATATAATGGTCATTTCGTGCACGGCTATCCCACTCACAGAGAAAGCAACAGTACTTGGTGAAGCCACCCTGTAGTCCAAGCAAAAGAGTGACCACTTTTAAGTCACCGCAAAGTGACCAATGATGATGATCGTAGTTTATACACTTCAAAAGCTGCTTAATGTTTTCATAAGTTTCTTTCAAATGAACTGCGTGACTAACTGGAATTGACGGTAACACATTACCATTATTCAACAAAACAGCTTTAAGACCCGTCTTGGATGAATCAATGAAAAGCCTCCACTCTTCCGGTATGTAATTGATTTTGAGGGCTGCCATTAAACCAGAAATGTTGTGGCACGCAGAAAGGTCACCCTCTGTGAAAAAGAATGTAATAAGCGGCTTCTGGCGGTTCCTATACACAGAAATTGTAACATCTTCTGCCAGGAGATTCCACTGTTGCAATCTGGAACCCAAAAGCTCCGCCTTGTTCTTCGGTAAATTCAGATCTCTTACAAGATCATTCAGTACACCTTATGTTATTAAGTGTGGTTTAGTGGATGTAGTTTGCTCAAAATCTGGGTCGCTTGAGGTTGATGGTTCAGGACCACCAATGTCCTCTTCTTCATCAGTGGAAGCAGCTGAAAATGATTCTGGCACTTTGGGAACTGGTAGGTCATCGCCATGTGGTACCGGACGTATTGTTTGGATATTCCAGAGTCCATTTTTTCTTCTTTGATATGCCTTTCCCAATTGGAGGGACCATGCAAAAGTAACAGTTGTTGAGATGATCAGTGGGCTCTCTCCAAATCATTGGGACTGCAAAAGGCGTAGCTTGCCTTTTGCCAGTCAACCACAGTTTAAGATGTGCTGCACATGTATTGCAGCATATGTGTGGCACCCAGCTCTTATCTTGATCTCCTATTCTGCAGCCAAAATACAAACTGTACGCCTTCTTAATCACTTTAGTTATATTTCGTTTTTGTGATAGAAATGTCACCTCACCACATATATAACAGAAATTATTAGCACTGTTCACACATGTCCTAGGCATTTCTAACTACGATACTTTTGATAAGGACAAATGCACTAACTAATGGCAAAATTTTATCAGAGATAAGATATTTATACACAAAGGTGATGTAATCATAGGTAGGATTGCATCATCAACTTCTAGTTAAATTTTTATTGGTCATTAGAAAAAATTATGCAATCGCCCACAACAGTTGCGTCATATATATAAATTGACCATAATTAAATAAACTAGTAGCATATATCTTGAAAACTAGAGCCAATCAACATTTTTTAATGTCATTTTCGTTTTCAGCACACCAAAATTAGTTAAGATCAGCTATTTTCATTTCTGGTACATTTTGGTTGTTGACTAGTGTAATACGGGCAGCCAAAATGTGTAGTACCAATAGACCTACAAAAAAAAACAAAAAAAAAGGCTAATACAACTACGTAAAAACAGGTCAGGGACATTAACAATGAATGGTCCAGTGTCTGCAGATTATGAGTATTTTGATTGGTTATTAGGTCTGACTCGTGTAACTACTGGGTCTCCTGTTATTTTACGTAATCAGAAAACAGTGGTCTTATATATTATAGAACATTGTTAAGGAAAGTTCGGCTTTCTGTTTTCTTCTACCTTAATTGTGTCGCAGGTAAAAATCGTTTTCCTGTCTAGCGCATGTACTTTAGTTTAGCCTGATTTCATGTCGGTTTTTTTTAAAAATAGATGTCTGTCACTCTCTCTCTCTCGGTCTATCTTTTACTAGACTTCCTCTTCTCCTAGTAGCCGTCATTGTGAGGTTACAAACGTCTGTTCATTGATCGAGATTTTTTTTCACACAGGTTATTTGAACCCGCGTTACTAATATAACGCTGGACCTGGTAACTCTAATTCTCATTAGATCCGGCTTTCTTAAGCTGTGGTCCACGGACCTCTAGGCTATCCGTGAATGGATTCTACGAGGGCCATATACATAACCTAAGAACTTTGAATTTTTTTCACCACAATTTTCATTACAGATTTTTCCATTTAAAACGTACATTTTTTTGGGTACAAATAAGCTTTTAAATCCAACTCGAACATTTTGTGTTGAAAAAGTTGTATTTATTTTCACGAGTATGGCCTAACGTTTCTACAAGTTGGAGAAGCCGGCACCATGTCCAATCCTCCTTATTCGCCTTTTACAACTTGCTTAGAATGATACATTGGTTACTGTTCTTCGATCTCTTTTTGGGGTCAGGTAACACTCAGAGTATAGTGGCTTAAAAACGTCAGATAACCTTCCATGAACGTTAGGGTCACCGGTGAGGATGAACATTAGGATCAGATAATGCACAATCATCATCGTCATGTTCCATTTTGCGCCTCATGGGGCTGGATCCATTTCTAGAAGCCTGCTCAAAGCGTGTATATGTTCTCGTGGGGGTTTATGAGGCTCGTGTAGTCGTGGTTTATGAGGCTCGTGTAGTGGTGGTTTATGAGGCTCGTGTAGTGGTGGTTTATGAGGCTCGTGTAGTGGTGGTTTATGTGGCATATTGTTTAACATGTTGATGCTGCCAGTCTCTAGCACAGTATCATACGATATGCCAGGGCGATATGTCGTCTTATTCTTTATGTCATCAGAGACCCCCGCGAACTACACCGGGACCTGCAGTATGCGGCTGTTGGCAATGTGTGTAGTACCTTCGTCTGCTTCTTCTTCTTCTTCTTCAAAAGTAGCGGGTCTGATAGCGTAGACAATAATGTCTCTCCATAACTTCCTATCTTTATCAATTCTGTAGCTGACTTATTTCCGTGGCACGATATCAAACTGCCCAGTTGCTTCTCTCTTTGTCTTCCTCACTCTCTTTTTTCATTCAATGTTTCCTGTTGTCACGATATACTTCAGCTTTCTTCATCTCAGAACATGGTCAAAGATAGTGGACTACTTCCTTCTAACACGTGAAATAAGCTTCCTTTGCGCACTGGACTTAAATAAAAGGCCCAATAGCACTACGTAAAAAAGACGTCATGGAGATTAAAGATTGATGGTCTAGTGTCTGCCGATTATGCGTTATTTGGCTAATTACTAAGTCTGACGCGTGTAACTAATGAGTCTCCTGTTCTTTTATACCATCAGGACGAGGTGTTCCTGCACATTATAGTACATAGTTAATCAGTGTCCCGTTTTCTGTTTTTATCTACCTTAATTGTTGCAGGTAACTTTCATTTTCCATGAAACTAGTGCATGATAGCTTCGTCTGTTTTTATGTCGGGTCTTTTTAATACAGATATGTGTCACTCTCTCTCGATCCATCTTTTGCTTAACTTCCTCTTTTCGTGGTAGCTGTTATTGTGAGATTAACGTCTGTTCATTAATCGAGATTTTAACGCACATTTTATTTGAACGAACGTTACAGATCTAACGTTGGATCTGGTATCTTTGATTCTCATTAGATCCGGGTTTCTAAACCTGTGGTTCACGAGCCTCTTGGGTGTACGTGAATGGATTCTAAGAAGTCCATGTACATAACTTAAAAGGTTGAATATTCATTTTGTTCACCACAATTTTTATTCAGGTAATTATGATAGACATTTCCATTTAAAGTAATACATTCGTATTACATATTTTTTTTAAAAATATTTCCATGCGACTACTTGTAAGCTTACCATATTTTCTGTATTATAAATTATATAATGGGTAGCTGATCAATGTGAGTTCATTAATAAGGGGCTAATAAAAGGTAACAGCAAGGCAGCTTTTGACACATTAAGAAGACTATCAAAACCCCAACAGCCCAGGGTAACTGTCATAGAAGATAGCAATGGGGCACTTTTAAATGAAAAAACAACTGTAATGAGATGGTGGACAGAATATTGTAAAGAATTATATAACTGTAAACTCGACACTGACTATAGCATATTAAACAACATTAAGTGTGAAAACAGGGAACTCGGAAATGCAGCAATATTACGGGAAGAAGTGGAAGAGGCTATATGTTCGATGAAAGGAGGAAGTCACCGGGTGTGGATAATATTCCAGCAGAGCTCTTGAAATATGGAGGACAAGATATAGTAAAAATCATGACAACAATTTACCAGAAGATATGGAGTACTAAAAAATGGCCGAAAGAGTGGGCGCAGTCATTAGTAATACCGCTTCCAAAGAAAGGAAATCTAAAAATGTGCAAGAACTACAGAACCATTAGCCTTATTAGTCATCCAAGTAAGGTAATGTTAAGGATACTTTTGAACAGAATAAAACAGAAATCAGAAGAAATCTTGTCCGAGGAACAGGCTGGCTTTAGACCAAAAAGAAGTACTTCAGAACAAATCTACAATATTAGATTACTGATCGAAAAACATCTCCAGCATCAACGCGATTTATACCATAACTTCATCGATTTCACAAAAGCCTTCGATCGAGTCTGGCATGAAGGCTTATGGCAAATAATGAGAAAATTCAATTTTGATACCAACATCATAGATATCATTGAAGCGCTATACAAGGATGCAAGCAGTGCTGTTTTTGCAAGCAATGACATTGGAGAATTTTTCAAAACAACTGTAGGAGTTCGTCAGGGATGTATCCTGTCCCCAGTGCTCTTTAATATATATCTAGAACATATTATGCAGGAGGCTCTCTACGATTATAAAACAACCATATCGATTGGAGACCGACCTCTTTGCAATCTACGTTTTGCTGATGATATCGATCTTATAGCTGGAACAATCAGAACTTCAAGACCTTACCTCTAGACTGGAGAAAGTAACAAGAACGTATGGGATGGAAATTAATATAGAAAAAAGCAAGATATTGGTGAATAGCCTGTGGTGAAGTGGGATGTTATAAATATTTATAGGGGACTTAGTGTACTGACTGAGATCAGCTGTGAAGGTATCTATATCTAATAAGAGTAGGGTATTATAGGTAACCTTACTTGCTGCCACATATGTATACCTCAGTCAGAATTATTCTGGAATAGTGTGATGACTACGTTATATGTCTAGGGTATGTGTATGATGAAGTGTAAGTCATAACAACAACAGACTGATAAACAATTTAATTTATTCCACCACACTTGACAACACTGTGACACTCACATACATATAACACTCTATGAGAATATCTTAAAGGAGTCACTGATAACTTTTCAAATAACAATATGTATTCAGTGCTGTCATGAATGTATATGTGTCCTGATTCAAATACAAAGGGAACCAGGAATCACAATCAATTTTAATTACAAGTTATATGTACAGAATTTCTCAATATGAATCTTGTAGTGACATATATTTTTACTAGTATCCTATGTGTGTCAGTTGTGTAGTGGTAATAGGAGGTAATACTGGTTTTGTTTTGTTCAAGCTCTGTTGGTATTTGTCATCATGACTTCAATAGTTTGTCTTTATTGGAACTAGTATTGGAGATGTTCTCAGTTCCTGATATTAAAACAATTAAATTTCCCTCTTAATTGTATTTTACACTGTCATTTTAAGATGGGGGTACATAATGTTGAGCTCCATGGCCACACTTTCTTATCTTTCGTGATGACTGCAGTAAAGGCCTCCTCTGCTCGATTACTTTAATGAGTTCTGGAGCCACCCCACTGGTTGCTATATGGACCAAGGAGTATGCTGTCCACCTCTGGCTTCAGCAAAGCTCTGACCAGGTGCTGCTCAATAACTTTAAGACCACGGTCCCTGAAACAAGAAGGATGTACCTTCTACGTCATAACTAATTTATACTCTCTTTCTACACTGAGCACAATACATCACAAACATTGAGTTCAGAGCGTTAGGCCAACTGTCAGCTTCATCTGAAATACTTTATACCAGTATTTCCCTCCCTAATGGTTACTACGCCTCTGCAATTCCAGCATTATTTCTGTCTAATCAATAATCTAGGTGTCAGTGTACTGTTTGGCCATTCCATGCAGTTTTACTTTCCTCCGACACCTTCTGTTCAGGCTGGAGCATTATAGGCTTTACATCATGTTTGCTACTGAACTACACATATATACAGGCATAAATTAACAATTTACATTCAATTTTCATTAAAAGATATTGAATATTTCAAGCTTACCACAATTCATAGAATAATAAACAGTTTCGTTGACTGGCAATGGATATAGCACAACTCCGATCTGCCGATGTCCCAGGCTTTATTTTATATAAAATACACACTGGTGCTCAACGCACTGCTTCTTAGTAGGTTTATTACAAGATGTGGCAATGAACAGACGCTCTGAATCGAGTATATTCGCAGCTCTACCCAATGAAACCATGTCTACCCATCTTTTCAAAAAAGTACTCCTTCTATTCGTTTCCCATAACAACACAAGATAGTATTTATAGCCCGACCAATCGTGTTTAGTCTTATATTTGTTGCGCTCCAATCAATTAGGAGTTAACATGGTAGGCTATTTCCGTAACGTAATGTTTTTTCAAACACGTTATAAAAAAATTTTATGAGCAGAAATGATTTCATGCTGTCAGGCACCCCCACTATTTTATTTTGGTTATAATTTGGTAATTCCTAGACTATTTGCGTAACGTTTTACATATTCTTTGTCAGCAAGCCCTAAGGAACCCAAATATACAAATTTAAAAGAGCTAAGTGGCTGCGTTCAAAATATGCAATTTCTTCTACCTCCTGTTTCGAAGATGTGCTGTCTGGGTACTGTAATGTTTTCAAACGTAAACCCATCTAATGTTATCTTTTCTAATAAGCGTTTTTCAGGATTTTAAAACCTAACTCTGGGAAGGTTAGTGTTTTTATCACTGTCCGTCTGAAAAAAAGTTAGTGCATGTGGCCTTACACGCGTGATAGTAGTAATTGTATATCGCGTTACGCTTGTTGGGGGTGGCATTAATAGCGAGACGCGTGTTTAGTGTTGCATGCGTTCCTGATTTTCAGCCCTCCCTTCTTTCTATCTGAGTCCATCTGTTCGTTCTTTTTGGTAACGTAGTATAATTAATGTTAGGATTAATTTAGGTCATTACGCAGTGTGCCTCTCAATGTTTTTCTTAGAAATGCAATACCCGTTTTAATGTGTTGTGGAAACGCTACAATTTGCAGACGAAGCATAAAACAAAGGGGATTTCGAGTACTGTCATTGTGACAGCACTGTTCTTTACCATTCTTCTTCCTTTTATAGAATTTATTTGTTAGGCTTTACATTTACCTTTTAATTTATATATGTGGATTAGAATATTCCACGACATCTCCCCTCTTAAAACAGACATTATATGTCAGTCCTTTATTCTATATACACATAGATAAATGTAAGTCAACTTGACTTTACTCTGCTGTGGTGCTATCATGGTTTTATGTAGTTGGGTCCATTCAGAGTAGGCACTACTCATGAAATCTGCCTCAGACTTCTACAACCAATAATATATTTCGGTTATGTTACTGAACAGCCGCAAGTGTGAGTGCTTGTCTTAATGCTGCTTCGCAACCCGTATTCACCATTTCTCTTCTCTGAGTCTGCGCAATGACATGTCCAGAGAACATTATATTTCCCTCAAAATGTACGTTATGAGGAGATAACATATACCTGGTGATAGCAGAGTTTTCGTAGTGGATCCCATAATCTTCTTATTATCCTGTATGAAACATTCGGAATATCCTCAATCAAAGAGGCAACTCAGGGATTCATTACGTCCTCCGAAATGTTTACATCCAACAATTTTCTCATCATTCTAGAGAAGACACTAGGCGCATTCTTCAATCCAAATGGCAATCTATTAAACTCATAGTGTCCTTCTGAGGTACTAAAAAGCTAGGTATGGTCTAACCTCAGGCTTTACTGGAATCTGATAGTATCCTTTACTCAGATCCACTTTTGAGAAATATTTAGCTTTATTTAGTCTGGCAAACAACTGATTTGTATCCGGCAATGGATCCACCTGTCCTTCTGTAATAGCATTCAGTCTCCTGTAATCTATACAGAGTCTATGTTCTCCAGAGGGCTTCCTTAAGAGTACAACACCGGAACTATACGAAGATTCACTGTGCGAAATAATTCCTTCCTTCAACAGATAGTCTATCTCTTCCTTCAAAGCTTTCTCCTTAGCAAACGGAATCGAATATGGTTTCATACAGACAGGTGTGGGGTCTATCAGTTTCATATCATATTCCAATAGGTTTGTATGCCCTGGTCGGTCTGTTAACACCTCTGCATGATTATTTAGAACCTGTTGCACTCTCTCTTTCTGAGTTTTCGTTAAATGTGTACTGATTTTCACCTGTGCTGCTGTCTCACAGGGGTGTAATGGATATTCAAATTATGAAAGTGGTTCCTTTTTCATCTCCATGGCGATGGACAAGGTCAACAAGTGTGTCTCTTCCTGATGTTCTCTTTCCAAATATTTCTTCAGGAGATTCACATGATAGATTTTTTTCTTTCCCCTTCTTATCTATCTTATAATTTGTTCTAGACACCTTCTCTAAAACTGTATATGGACCTTGCCATCCAATCTGTAACTTATTCTGACTCCCGGGGAGAAGAAGCAGTACCTTCTCTCCCACCGCCAAATCTCTGTCTTTCGCCTTCCTGTTATAATAGGCAGCATGTTTCTTCCTGGCTTGTTTCAAATTTTCATTGGCAAGTTTCCAGCCAGTTTTTAAACGAGTGGTCAGCTCATTCACATATTGGTATGAAGATGTAATGTTTTCCTCTGCCTTTTGATCAGTCCACGTTCTTAACAAAGCTACATATGGACCTTTAATTGTGTGGACCTATTTGTCCATGCACCGGTATGGTCTCTTCCACTCGAAGCTCTATAGTGATGATTTTTCTTCCCAGAATTATCATGCACAAAACGACCGCTACCAATTTTTCTTTTGGGGCTTTCTCCCCACTTAAAATTCTTGATGAGAGATTTCCTCTCTACATCCTCTTCCTCCAGTTTGTTTAAGTCCGATTGAGGGATTTTCGGCTTATCCTGGGGTAAGACATCTGTTTGCACTCTCCGCATAGTGGCCATTGTAAAACAGCTAAGTGAAGCTTGTCCGTGAAAAGGGCTTCCCATTCCATTTGGTCCACTTTATCAAATCTATTTTTCTTTTTATTATCAGGCCTAATTTTGCCCCGTGGCGTGTCCAGGTCCTGATCAATGTTCCCACTTGTGGGTGTTCCCTCATGTGCTATGCTACAACCTTTCTACAAAATTCTCAATGTCCCATCTTGCTTTGGGCCAATAATAATTGTGAGCCACCTTTTGAATGATGGTACCTATTTTTTCATGGTCCCCATCTGGTTTCACATGTAGGCTCCTTATTAATTCTGTCCTGTATCTTTTAGGAAGTACCAGCTGTCCCTGACCTTTGGATCTAGCTCCAGTCTTCCTATACATCAACTTGTTTTTCATGTAAAAATCTCCCTTGCCTGGAGTTGTATGACAAGTTGACAATTTCCTGAAACAAGGCTTGAGTGTTTTATCCCCAGCCTGTGCCTTCCTCATCTCTTCTGGAGTGGTATTCAACATAATATCCTCCTCCTGTCTTGAGGTCGACCTGACCTGAAGGGTGGCCATATACACAGGTTTCCTTCTGCAATAGTCAGTGTCATGATTGTTCATCTTACAATTTTTACACCACCTTTTTCCTTGGTTGAAAGATTTTCTTTCATCATATTTCCTTTCATCGAATTGTGGGAATTTATTTTTATTTTCATACCGTGGCCTATCAAACTGGTGCTTACCTTTGTTTTGATCCCTAGGATCAAATTTATTAAAGTTCTGTGGTGCCCTAAAGTTATCCACTTGTTTCTTTTTATTACCTGCTACCTCTGCTTGAGCTGCTTGATACCTTTCAGCAACATTTAGCAACTCACCCAGCCTCTCTGCACCTTGTTCCATGAGAAACTTTCTCAGGTCTGGAGCCATGGACTCTCTTAATTGCTCTATAAGGACCATTTCCTTAAGATCTTGGGTTTTCCCCAGAGAAGTCCATTTCTCCAAGTATGTCTCTATTCGTGCAGAGAACTGGTGATAGGTTTCACCTGACAGTAGTTTAGCATTCCTAAATTTTTTCCTATAAAATTCTGCATTCTTTTCATATCTTAACAAAAGAGCCTGCTTTAGCATGTCATAATTTTCCTGATCACTTCTGCTCATTTTTGCAAAAACTTCATAAGCTGCCCCACGAAGTCCTTGAGATAACTTTAAGCTCCACCTTTCTGTCTCTAACCCATACGTGGTAGCCAATAGTTCATACCTATTTAGATAGCTCTCTATATCATCGTCTTTCTCAACAAAATGATCTAAATGAAAATTCATAGCTGAGGTTGAGGCTCCCTGGCTAGCAGTGGCATCAGAGGCAAAGGGACTGGCACCATTTTCAGGAGCATGGCCCTGAAACTCAAACTCCCTTAGTCGTAACTCATGTTCCCTTTGTAATCTCTTCTCCTCCTTTTCTGCAGCTAATTTCTTCTCTTCCCTTTCTGCAGTCAATCTTCTTTCTTCTGCTTCCCTTTCTGCAGCTAATTTCTTCTCTTCCCTTTCTGCAGTCAATCTTCTTTCTTCTGCTTCCAATTTCTTAGCCTCAGCCTCAATCTGCAACCTCTTAGTCTCAGCCTCAGCCTCAAATTGTAACTTCTTAATTTCCCTTTCAGCCTCTAACTTTCTTTCGGCTTCAAACCTTCTTTCTTCGCGTTCAATAAATTTGTCACATTCAGTAGTGACATAGGCAACCATAACTTGCCCATCTAATCCTAACTCTTTCGCAGTCTGAACAGCAGCAGATCGAAATTTGGCTAGGTCTGCCATTGTCTATCAGGTAAGTTTATACAATGTCTAACTAACAATTCAATCTCTAAATATATCTAATGGACAACACAGGCACCGAGAGCTCAACCTTATTTAATTCCACCCAAGGATACCTTTTAATTCTTATTATTCCCTGAAGTGAATTACCCCGAATATTTTTAATAGGGAAAGATTCAAAATCCCGAGAGCGAGACCCCAATATATGTGGTGAAGTGGGATGTTATAAATATTTATAGGGGACTTAGTGTACTGACTGAGATCAGCTGTGAAGGTATCTATATCTAATAAGAGTAGTGTATTATAGGTAACCTTACTTGCTGCCACATATGTATACCTCAGTCAGAATTATTCTGGAATAGTGTGATGACTACGTTATATGTCTAGGGTATGTGTATGATGAAGTGTAAGTCATAACAACAACAGACTGATAAACAATTTAATTTATTCCACCACACTTGACAACACTGTGACACTCACATACATATAACACTCTATGAGAATATCTTAAAGGAGTCACTGATAACTTTTCAAATAACAATATGTATTCAGTGCTGTCATGAATGTATATGTGTCCTGATTCAAATACAAAGGGAACCAGGAATCACAATCAATTTTAATTACAAGTTATATGTACAGAATTTCTCAATATGAATCTTGTAGTGACATATATTTTTACTAGTATCCTATGTGTGTCAGTTGTGTAGTGGTAATAGGAGGTAATACTGGTTTTGTTTTGTTCAAGCTCTGTTGGTATTTGTCATCATGACTTCAATAGTTTGTCTTTATTGGAACTAGTATTGGAGATGTTCTCAGTTCCTGATATTAAAACAATTAAATTCCCCTCTTAATTGTATTTTACACTGTCATTTTAAGATGGGGGTACATAATGTTGAGCTCCATGGCCACACTTTCTTATCTTTCGTGATGACTGCAGTAAAGGCCTCCTCTGCTCGATTACTTTAATGAGTTCTGGAGCCACCCCACTGGTTGCTATATGGACCAAGGAGTATGCTGTCCACCTCTGGCTTCAGCAAAGCTCTGACCAGGTGCTGCTCAATAACTTTAAGACCACGGTCCCTGAAACAAGAAGGATGTACCTTCTACGTCATAACTAATTTATACTCTCTTTCTACACTGAGCACAATACATCACAAACATTGAGTTCAGAGCGTTAGGCCAACTGTCAGCTTCATCTGAAATACTTTATACCAGTATTTCCCTCCCTAATGGTTACTACGCCTCTGCAATTCCAGCATTATTTCTGTCTAATCAATAATCTAGGTGTCAGTGTACTGTTTGGCCATTCCATGCAGTTTTACTTTCCTCCGACACCTTCTGTTCAGGCTGGAGCATTATAGGCTTTACATCATGTTTGCTACTGAACTACACATATATACAGGCATAAATTAACAATTTACATTCAATTTTCATTAAAAGATATTGAATATTTCAAGCTTACCACAATTCATAGAATAATAAACAGTTTCGTTGACTGGCAATGGATATAGCACAACTCCGATCTGCCGATGTCCCAGGCTTCATTTTATATAAAATATACACTGGTGCTCAACGCACTGCTTCTTAGTAGGTTTATTACAAGATGTGGCAATGAACAGACGCTCTGAATCGAGTATATTCGCAGCTCTACCCAATGAAACCATGTCTACCCATCTTTTCAAAAAAGTACTCCTTCTATTCGTTTCCCATAACAACACAAGATAGTATTTATAGCCCGACCAATCGTGTTTAGTCTTATATTTGTTGCGCTCCAATCAATTAGGAGTTAACATGGTAGGCTATTTCCGTAACGTAATGTTTTTTCAAACACGTTATAAAAAAATTTTATGAGCAGAAATGATTTCATGCTGTCAGGCACCCCCACTATTTTATTTTGGTTATAATTTGGTAATTCCTAGACTATTTGCGTAACGTTTTACATATTCTTTGTCAGCAAGCCCTAAGGAACCCAAATATACAAATTTAAAAGAGCTAAGTGGCTGCGTTCAAAATATGCAATTTCTTCTACCTCCTGTTTCGAAGATGTGCGTCTGGGTACTGTAATGTTTTCAAACGTAAACCCATCTAATGTTATCTTTTCTAATAAGCGTTTTTCAGGATTTTAAAACCTAACTCTTGGAAGGTTAGTGTTTTTATCACTGTCCGTCTGAAAAAAAGTTAGTGCATGTGGCCTTACACGCGTGATAGTAGTAATTGTATATCGCGTTACGCTTGTTGGGGGTGGCATTAATAGCGAGACGCGTGTTTAGTGTTGCATGCGTTCCTGATTTTCAGCCCTCCCTTCTTTCTATCTGAGTCCATCTGTTCGTTCGTTTTGGTAACGTAGTATAATTAATGTTAGGATTAATTTAGGTCATTACGCAGTGTGCCTCTCAATGTTTTTCTTAGAAATGCAATACCCGTTTTAATGTGTTGTGGAAACGCTACAATTTGCAGACGAAGCATAAAACAAAGGGGATTTCGAGTACTGTCATTGTGACAGCACTGTTCTTTACCATTCTTCTTCCTTTTATAGAATTTATTTGTTAGGCTTTACATTTACCTTTTAATTTATATATGTGGATTAGAATATTCCACGACATAGCCATAAGAAACATGTTCCGACCAACATTACGTTAAATGGGCAAACGTTAGAAGAAGTTAACACCTTTAAATATCTGGGGTCCACTATATGTAGTGATGGAAGATCAAGTAAAGAAATCAAGACAAGACTTGAGATGGCCTCAGCTGCCATGACAAGACTGAATGTGATCTGGAAAAGTAACATCAGTTTTCCTGCGAAAATCAAATTATACAAATCACTTGTATTATCTATTCTCTTGTATGGGTGTGAGGGCTGGACACTCACTGCAGATACGGAGCGAAGGATTCAGGCTTTCGAGTATAAATGTTATAGAAGAATATTGCGCATTTGCTATAAAGAGCACAAAACAAATGTCTATGTTAGAGAGAAAATAAACACCTATGCAGGCCACCAAGAACCACTTTCGTCAGTAGTGAAACGTCGAAAGCTTGCCTGGTTTGGGCATGTAACTCGTCATGACTCCCTTTCGAAAACGATCCTCCAGGGAACAGTCGAAGGTAAACGGAGAGGAGGAAGGCAAAGAAAATCCTGGGCTGATAACATCAAAGAATGGGCAGGGCACGGTTTTTCCACACTTGTACGCATTGCTGAGGATAGAGAGCAGTGGAGGACCCTGTCTGCTGATGCTTCCACCATGGCACCCCTACGACCCATGACTGGTTACGGGTTGAGATGATGAATTATGTATTTATGTACATTTACTTTAAGGAGGGGTCTTCAGGGTCTTCAGGAGTTCATGATCCTCACCGGACAATCATAGGAGTCCACAGAATTCATCAGACAATCATATGGGTTCACAGTCTTCACCGGACAATCATCAAAGGGGTCGTAGCCTTCATTAGTCAATCAAAGGGATTAATAGTCTTCACCGGACAATCAATGTGGTCCATATTCTTCACAGGACAATCACAGACGACCATAGCTTTCACTGGACAACGAAAAGGATCCATAGTCTTCACCTGACAAAGTGGTCCGTAGTCTTCACTGACTGTCGAAGGGGTCCGTAAACTTCACCATACCATCGAAAGGGTCCATAATCTTCAGCTGATAATCAAAGGAATCCATATTCTTCACCAGGCAATCAAAGGAATTCATAACCTTCACTTTTAATATCAAAAGAGGCCCATGGTCTTCACCGGACAATCAAACGGGTCCACAGCACAAAATAGGTTAATAAACAATGCATTAGATCTTAGAACGTTCTAATAGTTGGCTCGTCGCAGATGTCCTGTGTTTTCAGGCTCTGATTGTCCTTCCTTTTTCTGTGGTTAATGTTTAGATTTTACTTATTACAGTTCATTCACAACCCTTCTGCTCCCTGTGGATCATAGATCTTCAACAAAGTAATTTTAAAAATCCCTCTCCTCTGCCATTGACATAAAGTCTTTCCGTCTTTTCTTTATCCACGAGATTTAAAACAATTTAAGGGCAAATGTATTCATAACTTACACAGGGTGTTGTTTCTATGGGTCAAGATCTACTTATATTTAAATTCAAATCCCAGTTAAAATATTTCCTTACAATCGTTAGTCTCAAAGTTATGGTATTGTAATACTGCGCACGTTAAAAATCCCACGGCAGTTGGAAATAGTAAAGAGTGGGCCATAACGCCGCCGCCCTGGCAAAATTTAAAAATTAGAAACCTACCCACCACAAAAATACTTACATAATGTGTGATTCCTATATACACACTGGGATTCTCGCCCGTGCTGCGGGTTTTGTGCACTGTGTTGAGATGATCCTTGTGTGATCTAAGGGTGCAGATTGGAGCAATACTGGTATACATAGTGTATTGAAAGGTTTGCTTCCTAGATCCAAGAGGTAAGCAAAGAGCAGTAATACTGTTATATTCGAGGTATTCCGTCAAATGTGACTCAGGAGGGTTGGACATGTAGTCAGCTGACTCCGTCTTGTAGAAACGTTACGCTATAAGGACCCCAACAACAATATGGGCATTTGAAATGAAAGAAAATAATGCAACTCAGCAATACAAGACAGAAGAAGGTGGCTTGGGCAGAAATGAAAGAAATGAAAAGGTTCTGTAGATATCATGAGCTGACTGCACGGAGCAGGAGGACTTGAGTTTTTCAAGGCCTGTCGCCAAATTAGTAACGTTTTATACCATCTCCACTTTTTGCCAAAATTGACCTGAGGTCATAGATCGATACTATATAGTTTAATCTATCATTCTACACAATATCTTACAGTTAACAGTTTGGATCATCATACACAATTTCATTTCAATGTGATATATCCTTTTTCTTCAACAAGTCATCCACAAATTGTGTACGCGTTTTTCTCAACAACAACAAAAAACCTGAAGTGAAGATGGAATAAACAGTACTAAGGCGTCGACATGCTATCTAGGCAGCTAATGAGTGATTGAATCAATCAGCGAATAAATTATGTATTAATCAGTTGATACTTTTTTGTTTTTTAAATCTTTAGTTGCGTTAACTGAGCCAATAAAATTACAAGTACGCGCCTACAACAGGACAATTTTTGACTTCAAAGCACGGAAAACACACAGAGACATATAAATAGACAACAGCACAGAAATCATAGAACAGTCTCGCAGCTGCCCAATGCGACAATCTTGGCACAAGAACGCAACATTAAACTCCCAGTTACATTCGCAGCAAGAGTAAGCAGAGAAAAGTAAAGTAACGTAGCTTGCGTCAAAATTATTACAGTAAACAATCAGTCAATACCTTTCCGTTCCCCATGGAGCATAGGCTTTCAACACACACATGCCAAGTCCTCCCGTCGCGTGTTATTAGTTCAAGCCCTTTCCCCATTGTCCTTATCATTTTCACTTCTGTCTCCAATTCTCTTCTTAGTCTACCTCTGTCTCTCTTACCCTGGGGGTCACAGACCAAGGACTGCCTTGTAATGCTATCCACAAATTTCCTCAATGTGTGCCCTATCCATCGCTATCGTGTTCTTCTCATCTCTTGTTCCACTGGCACTTGCCTGGTTCTTGTTATCTGTTCCATATTAGTTATATAGTCTAATGGTCCAACATCATCAGGAACGTTTCCCCTCCTTAATGCAGATGGAAAAACAATAATTACAGACAAGGAAAAAATTCTCCGCTGGGTCGAACATTTTAATAATATTCTGAACCAGCCATCGTCTATTAACGACGAAGCCATCAACCGCATGCCCCAGATTCATATATATGAAGCACTAGATGGTATACCAACTCTGGAGGAAACTCAAAAAGCGATTCGTCAACTTTCTAGTGGAAAGGCCCCCGGCTCCGATTCATTTCCTGTTGAGGTCTATAAAGATGGCGGTACAGTTCTGATAGAGACACTTCACTTGATCTTCCAGCAAATGTGGCAGAGTGAAACCACCCCACACGATCTCAAAGATGCGTCAGTTATGCATCTTTATAAACGTAAAGGTAATCGCCAATACTGTAACAATCATCGAGGCATCTCTCTACTATCAATCACAGGGAAGATATTCGCCAAAATCATTCTGAATCGCCTTACGGCTCATCTTGACAAAAGTCTTCTACCTGAAAGTCAGTGTGGATTCCGGAAAGAACGTGGAACCACATATATGGTGTTCGCTGCAAGACACCTACAAGAAAAATGACAAGAACAGCACTGTGACCTGTAACAGCTTTCATTGACCCGACAAAGGCGTTCGACACGGTCAGTAGAGAGGGTCTGTGAAAGATCATGGCAAAATACGGCTGCCCAAAGAAATTTATCTCAATAGTGCAGCAACTGCGTGATGGAATGCAGGCTAGAGTTCAGGAAAACGGTGAGCTATCGGAGTCTTTCATCGTCTCAAATGGAGTTAAATAAAGGTCTGTACTTGCACCAACTCTGTTCAGTATCATGTTTTCTGCTTTGCTGACTGATGCTTTCAGAGATGGGGACACAGGAATCGACATCATATATCGTATTGATGGAAAATTGTTTAACCTTAGGTGGCTTTAAGCAAAAACCAAGGTCAAATCACACACCATCAGAGATCTTCTGTTTGCTGACGATTGTGCCCTCAATGCTGACTCAGAGGCTGATCTGCAGAATAGTGTGGATAGATTCTCCGAAGCCTGTTCCAACTTTGGGCTTACCATCAACACGGAGAAAACATAAATCATGTACCAACCAGCTCCTGGCACAATTTATACTGAGCCAATCATCAAGGTAAATGGTGAGAAACTGAAAGTTGTGAATAGATTCACATACCTTGTATCACACTATCCCAGAACATCGTCAATGATGATGAGGTGAACACCAGGATCTCCAAAGCCAGCAGCACATTTGGCAGACAATACACCAAGGTTTGGCATTGAAGTGCCATTAGTCTACAGACAAAGCTGAAGGTGTGCAGAGCTGCGGTGCTTCCAGTGCTGCTTTATGCATGTGAAACATGGACTGTATACAGGCGCGACGTAAAGAAGCTAAACCACTTTCATACGGTCTGTCTCAGAAAGGTAATGAACATCAACTGGCAAGACAAGATCCCGGATACCGCCGTTCTTGACATAGCTGGTATCCCTAGCATCGATACCATTCTGATGCAGTCACAGATTCGCTTGGCAGGTCATGTAGTTTGCATGCCAGACTATCGACTGCCAAAGATATTATTTTATGGTGGTATGCAGAAGGGTAAACGCTCCCATGGTGGCCAACAGATATTTGAGTTAAAGATTCTTATTTTATTGTTGGACTTGATTTCTCTTGATCTTTATATACTTCCCAATTCAATGAAAGCTCATCTTGATTTTTGTATTCTTATTTTGATATCACTGTCTGTTCCCCTCCCATACTTTGACTATATTACTGCCCAGATAGTGGGTCGGAGTGGCTCAGAGGTATGGCGTCTGCCTCGTATTCAAGAGGTACCGAGTTCGAATCCCAGTTGAGGGATTATAATTTATTGTAATATTTTTTCAGAACCAGTGGTTCTAATTACGTCATACTCTCCCCTGGTCTCATGGGTAGTGAGATCGGATGCCTAGCCTTCTCGGATAAGGGCGAAAAAAATAGGAGGTCCCGTGTACAATCAGCGCACGTTAAAAATCCCACGGCAGTTGGAAATCGTAAAGAGTAGGATTATCAGGCCGCTGCCCTGGCAAAAAATAGAAACCTACCCACCACAAAAATATTTATAGAATGCGTGATTTCTATACATTATATACACACATTGGGATTCTCGCCGGTGCTACGGAGTTCGTGCACTGAGCTGAGATCCTCCTTATGTGATCTAAGGGAGGAGATCAGAGCACTGATGGCGTTGTCCGTGTGGACTGAACATAGTCCATACAAACCAAATCAACCAAACCAAACTGCCAACATATGTGTACGATTCAACATCTTTCAGTGGTTTTTCTTCAAGTTCAATCTGGTTATCATTCCTTGCATTTATTTTCAATATCTTTGTCCTTTCCCCGAGTATTTTTAGGCCCACTTGTATTGACCTCTCATCGGGAATTTTCATTTTGAGTTGCATCTTATTATGGTTATGGGACAGAAGTGCCAAGTCACCGGCAAAATCTAGATCATCAAGCTGTTTAGTCAGATTCTACTGGACTCCATTTCTGTTGTGTGTCGTTGATGTTTTCATAACCCAATCTATTACCAGTAAAAAAACAAAACAAAGAAATTGAGACAAGAGGCATCTCTGTCGCATTCGAGTTCTTATCCCATACACTTCTGTAAGTTGTTCTTTGTGAAGAACTCTGCATGTAATGTTTTCGTAAGTTTTCTTTATTAAGTTAATCATCTTGAGGGGAACTCCATAATCAATCTTCACAGTGATTTCTTTCAACACAGTGACATGTCTTTTTACAATTCACAAATGCAATCACATCTTCACTTTGCGAGTGATTCCATTAATTTTGCATTCGGTTTTCCTGGAAACTACAGAACCTTTAATAAAAAGAAGAAAACTCTGAAAATATGAAGAAAAAAATATGAGGTAAGGCAAAAACCACAAACAAGCGAAACAAATAGAAATATATATGTCGCGCCTACACAGAAAGAAACACTTATATTCACTGTGGAGTAAACATGGCGAGGCAAGAAATTTATTCGTCATCCATAAAGAAATAAAAATAAAAAACAATTATTTTTTTCACAAAAGAGACGGCGAAAGAGTGCAGATAATGGAAGCAAACACTATAGAATACAATTTCTATTGTTAAAGCCAGCAGTTCAATAATCGATACAGGATATTAAACGATTACTCTCAGATGATGAAGTTTAATCGAAATGAATACAACTCTGGCGAATGTTCGAAGGGCTGAAAGCCTAAGTGCCGCTGGTTTAAAAAAAAAAAAAAAAAAAAAAAAAAAAAAAAAAAAAACGATTACTCTCAGATGATGAAGTTTAATCGAAATGAATACAACTCTGGCGAATGTTCAAGGATAGATTAAGTTGTTTCCTCTCAGCGTTAACGGTCCATCTAACATGTGTTTAGAAATCACTGGCAATCAAATATTGATTGTTTTTTAAAACGGTCTCTCATGTTAGTTCATATAAGATCACGTGCCGTCGGGACGTACCACTTAAAGCAATAGATCTCCAGCAGACCCTATCTCTTGCTTTGATAATACGCTCCTACGCACTAATTCTTTGCACTGCTTCATGGTGCCTTAACATTTTGATCTAGAACCTGTGTAGCATGTTGAGGAATTAAAAATGATGATTTTCAAAAATGCATTAACTTATTTCTTATTCTACAGCTGCCAAAGAAGCCTAGGTCTTCAAAAGACTGATGTCACGTCATTCTAACTCGAGCAACAGCGGAAGCTCTTTCCATATTTTCTTTACATTTCTGTGATTCCTGTCTTCATTTCTCTTCACTGGGTGTTATTCTATCTCCATACCTTTTACCTTGGAAGATTCCAGAATAAGATTTCCCAGTAATTATATCAACATGTGTTTTTCCTTTCAATCGCCAGCGTTTTCTACTAATCTCTTGTGTCACTGCCACTTGTCTGGTTCTCGCCATGCATTCCACATTGGCGATCTAATAGTATCAGTTCAATTTGTCTATTTTATATAAACACCAATTTATGAAAGTCTGTGGCTTCTAAAGTGTCTTTTTTATTATTATTTATTTGCTTATTAATTAATTATTTTTTTGCCGTACTCCATGTTTCAGAGCAATACATTAGGACGGGGAAAAGATCAGCGATAAACAGACAAGCAAACAAAATACTTGACATTATGTTGGCGAATATAATTTAACTAACAGCAACAACTGGACACAGTAAATATGTTAGAACATAATAAACAATAAATACATTATTATGAAATAACGTAATATTTACATCTCTCTCTCTCTCTCTCTCTCTCTATATATATATATATATATATATATATATATATATATATATATATATATATATATATATATATATATATATATATATATATATATATACAGTATAACTGAAAAGTCGATCCCAGTTTTTAAAGTTCTCTTCTTTCGCTCACAAGTAACTAAATTATATGAAACGAAAGTTAATATAAAAAGAATTTATTGTTATTTTGTCGCGTGAAAAGCTCTGTCACATTAACGTTTCAGTTCAGAGTAAAATTCTGCTTCTTCAATACATTACCTCATAGCAGGCAGTAATTTATGATATCTCTCTCTCTCTCTCTCTCTCTCTCTCTCTCTCTCTCTCTCTCTCTCTCTCTCTCTCTCGTAGCATCAGCGTAATGGTCATTTCAGATGTATTTTATTTTGTTTCTGGAAATAAGACTAAACTTTTTTTAAAAGGGCAGTTACTCTCCTTGTTGTGACAGTTGTTTCTTATGTAACAATAGATACAAGTGATGATATAAGAACTTTAATATATGGATTATATATGGATTATATATGGATTATATATGGATTATATATGGGTTATATATGTATGTATATATTCAACCTAGATTTTGTAATGTTACTTTAAGTTTTTTTTTACAGGACAGAGTAGCTTGCCCCAAACGCATACTTCCTTAGTCGAATTTTACAAAATGTTAGATTAACAGAATAAATATTTTGAAAATCTGTTGACAACGTTACAGTGCTTGTTGAGAGAGTTACAGTGCTTGTTGACAGAGTTACAGTGCTTGTTGACAGAGTTACAGTGCTTGTCCTGGTCGGAGCCCGAGCAGCTGAAGTCGGAATTGTCATTTAAGTTGATATATCATGTGGTGTCAGAAAATGTCAATTTAAGGAGCTAAATCTGGACAAAGCTGTGCGTGACCGTTCGTCTAAGTGTAAATCTGTCAAAAATAAATACATGCATGTGATATTTAGTGTAGCCCTTAGCTCATTTGCCACGGAACATTGAATTCACACCATTTATTCGCCAATACTCCATAAACGGATGGGAATTCTGTCAGAGTTGAAAAAAAAACTAGAAAAAAAAACTTTTCTAAGCCCCGAGTAGAACAATATTCTTGTACATCGAGTGTTCATCTGTTTACGTAAAGAATTACGAGAAAAATTAGTCAGATCTAGTCACTTATGAGGTTGTCTACATATGACGTCACACATGTTAACCTCCCTCCCCCCTTTGTTACATTTCGGAGCAAAAACCCAGACCCCTTTTTATGTGACATTACAAATTTCTCAAACCCCCCCAGAGAACATCTGGAAGTCCACTCAGTACAACACAAGCACAAAATTAAGATTATGAGAGAGCTGTGTAATTTCTGTGTTTCTCTATGGTGCCGAATGCTGGAGAGTAACAGGGAAGGAAATGTCGATATTGTTCTCTTTCCACACAATCTGCCTAAGGAAAATTCTCCGAATCTTTTGGGCAAGAACTGTTTACTCAGAACAACCAAGAAGACATGAACAGCTTCACAGCTAGCAGACGCTGGAGTTGGGTTGACCACGTCCTCAGAAGAGACCCCTATGCCATCACAAGAACAGCTATGCCATGGACTCCTGAAGAAAAGCGAAAGAGAGGCCGACCAAAAACAACTTGGTGGAGAACTGTGGAGGCAGAGATGCAAAGAATGAACCAGAGCTGGGGCACTGCACGAAGGATGGCCGTCGACTAGCAAAACGGAAGCAGTTTGTTGTGCCCTACATGATGCCACCAGGCGTGATGGCCACTGACTGCTTTGACAGTTAGCGGTTAATGATCAAAGAAGAAGAAGAAGAAGCACATTAATAACGTCAGTTATTATTTATGTTAAAGTTTTATAAAATAATGATACACTTGAGTGTAATTCCCCAAAAATGTAAGAGTTGTTTTTGTTATTGTTGTTGTTGTTATTGCTGTTGTTTAACTAGGGTAGCTCAGCTTTTCGCTATTTTACAGCCAACAACATGTTGAAGACTACTTGGTATTATCTACGCTGTAAATACAGGCCTTTCATGTGGCTTTTCTGCCATTCCAAAACGTGTGGAGTTGAAGTCATGAGCTTCAGTTTCTCCAGCTTGGTTTGCATTTAAAGTATCATCCCATCTGGTCCCAAGCTAGGGGTAAGAAGTGCGTGGCATACTGTGCATTCCGCACCATCCAAGGGGCTCTCCAACTTTGCAGAACTAAAATACTGTAGTCTGGTTCTGGGCTCTCTCAAGGAATTGTCACGTCCTGCACAGAACCATTTCTCAGCTCCCCCAGCCCATCAGTCGTATAGTGATGTGATGAGTTGACCCAACCCATCAGTCGTATAGTGATGTGATGAGTTGTCCCAGCCCATCAGTCATAAAGTGATGTGATGAGTTGATTTGAGTTATTCAGTCAACCGGCCTAAAGGACGCCCTTCACGTGTTCCGTTGGCTCTTCTACATTAGCCGACAAAACGATTCTGTGATGCTGGTCGGTCAGTGGTCACTACTTCCGTTTGAAATTGCAGCAGCTTATTTTCCGCAGTTCGACGTTTTCTGCTTCTTCTGCTTGACGTGAGACCTTCTTTTAGCCCATTCCGATGTTGTGCTGCAGAGAGCATCGCCACTTGGTACGATGGGCAGTTTCATCCTCCTAGGCTGCTTCCATGACATACCAAGAATGTGGCGTTGACACCGTAGATGGAAGATGTTGAGCCTTTTTTTTTTTGTTGTTGTTGCTAAGCACAAGTTGTCTATGTCTCCCTGCTATATAGAAGTGTGCTGGTGATGCAAGCATTATATACCGCAGCGTTGGTCTTCATTGTGAGTTTGAAGTTTTCCCAAACTTGTGTTGTGAGGCAGACAAAGGTGGCTGCAGCTTTGCCACAGTGTCTGTCAATGTATATGTACAGAGACAATGTCTATGCAAGTAACTGCTCATTAAAAAGTATGTACTTTTCTGAATACAGTTTTTCTTGTTCTTCGGTGTGTCAAAGCCATACAATAGTGCTTCGTTAGCATTTTGTTTGAACATTGTAAGTAACCAATCTCCACCTTTTCTTACAAGAATAAAGACACATCGGCTGCTCAGACTCCTGTTGGCTTTCTCTGGCTTGCATCATTGGACTCCTGAACATAGAACATCCTTTCGTTTCGACTGACTAACTATAATTACCTGAGTTATTTGGAACGACTTGTTACTCCTTTTGAAGTTCTTTTGATTTGAATCATTCGACAGGGTGGAGTAGCCAACACTCCTTAGTGGCCTCTAAGACATGCCTGGTAGTTTCATTGGTGCTCTCCTTTCTTTCTCCAATATCTCACGGGCGAGAGCAGGTATTTATAATTCATAAAATAAAGTAGGTTACAAAAAAATAAAACATGGCGCCCTTGTACGGTAAAAATAGTTACTTAAAAAATTAACACTTAAGTACCCCTAGGGACAGGTATATTTTAAGAAAACGTAGCCACGTTTTGTAAGCAAAATGTTACAACTCCTCACGTTTTTGTTTTGTTATCTTTTGCTTTCGCAATATAATATAACAGGAAAATATAACTGTAAATAGATCGAACAAGCGCAAAATACATAAATTGCGTCATCACGAAAAGACAAAGTCTTTCTATGGTTGAATATTTTTAAAACGCATTTCACTCACATTAATAAATTCTGTGACATACAATAACTATAGATGACTGAATAATAACCATGAATGAAGATTGAAATATTTCTGTTTTTCTAGCGGGAAGAGCTACAGATACAAGTGAAATGTAGAATATTGACGCTACTTTTAAACTGATAAATAAAGCGAACAAAGTAAATAAATAAACATTTTGTAGTTTCGTCACTGCAATGTTGAGAACATTTTGCAAATGATTCCAGATTCAAATAATTATAATGTAATTATTTGTGATGCTAATTCACAAATTGGTAAATTGCACAAGTACTATTAGTTATTAAGTGTTTAAAAGTGTATTTCTAAGACGGAATTGCGTGGCTAATTCAGTCTTGCTGTATTTTTAAACGGCAAAGTTAATCCTTTAATTCTGTAACATTTTTCAAGAAGACATTTGAAAGACGGGAAAATCCAGGATGATACACTAAAAGTAAATTTTCGGTTTACAAGATCACCAATGTGGAACTGATGACAAGATCACCAATGTGGAACTGATGACAAGATAACCAATATGGAACTGATGACAAGATCACCAATGTGGAACTGATGACAAGATCACCAATGTGGAACTGATTACAAGATCACCAATGTGGAACTAATGACAAGATCACCAATGTGGAACAGATGACAAGATCACCAATGTGGAACAGATGACAAGATCACCAATGTGGAACTGATGACATGAATCCGACAACTTGGTAAAACAATCAGAAGATACTGGTGATGGATAAGACACACATGGTCGAAACCTCTTGATAATTATTACAAGGCAGGACTTGTTCTGGAATCTCGAGACTACGGGAGAAAAAGGAAGACAAAAAAATCACATAAAAAAGAACTTGATACAGAAATTAAAGGGATGAGGAAGACATAGAAAATTATTGAGCAGATGGCACGAGACAGGAAGACTTGGCATACGTTTGTGGAAAGCCTGTCTTCCGTAGTGAGCTCAAATATAATAAATGACTCAATGAAATTGTCCATATATACAAATTATAATGTTTGTCTGCTGTCGCTTTGACGGTTAAAGGGAATAAACATATTTGGCCAATGCTAGTGAAAATTTAAAACAGAAGAAATAGAAAACTTCCATCAATGTTTAAAATTCAATAAGGAAGAATTGCTCGCTTTGATAAACATTTCGCCGAAGTAAAAATAAAGATCCTTTTCTATATTTGCACAGGTCTGAAAAGCATTTGATAAAAATTCAACGCTTTGTGAGAACAATGTTATGATATCGAGAAACATTCCATTCATTCGATTCATTATTCCAGGGATTCTCACCCAGTGTTTCGCCGAACTTTAGGGTCCCGCAATTCACCTTCTGGAGTTCGCTAGAAATCGTGGAATAAATAAATAAAAATTTGAAATACCGTTAAAAACAACTCAAATATTGTTATTATTTAGGATTACACTTATATAGGTTCGTTTTATACAGAGTTGTAAATGTCACATTCATATAGTAATTTAAACGTTTGCAGACGTTTGTATGATCAGTAACGGTTTATGTAACTCTAAGTCTGCAGTCTTCCACTCAGTAATAGTATTATTAAAAAGAGGCAAATTTGGATGAGATGTCACAACAGCATATCACTTGATATACTTAGACAGCGCCGACTACGCTGGCTTGGCAATGTCCGCCGGATGGAAGATGGTCGCATCCCGAAAGATATCTTCTACGGACAACTGGCAGATGGCAAAAGAACAGATGGGCGACCACAGCTGAGATTCAAAGATGTGTGCAAGAGAGACATGAGGGCACTGGACATAAATCCAGCAACCTGGGAGGATGAAGCTGCCGATCGCACCAAGTGGTGATGCTATTTACGGCGCCACCTCAGATTGGGCGAAAAGAAGCTCACACAACAAGCAGAAGAGAGGAGAAAACGTCGAAAGGATCACCAGAAAAATAAGAAGCTGAGGGCTGTCACCTCAGGGGCACATTCCCATAGTCAGTTATGACTGAAGGGGCTATTATTATTATTATTATATCACTTGAACAAGTACATTAATACAGAGATAGATATGAATATGCGCGGTATGAAAATATGTACGAACATTATACCCAAAAGCCAAACAAAACCGTTCATTTTTCAGATTATGTCTGTCTCACTTCATTCATCCTTTTGTTACCTTCTGACGTTTCATCAGGTTTTGCTCTTCATTTATCGTGCTTGTGTGTCTTTAACATTTGTTTAGTTTCTTTAATACCACACTTTTCAAGATATTTTTTAAAGAAGTTAAGAATATTTTCATATTTTTCGTATAATCACTTTCGACATGTATATCGTGGGCAATATATAGAAAACATCTTTGTAGAAATGTATTTTTTTTTGGCAAGAATTGTATGGTATTATAATGAGTTGTAGATGTTCCGATGGCCTTGTAAAATTGCTTCAGGGGTTCTTGGTCGTAAAGAATTTTGAGAAACGCTGCCTTATCCAGTAGTTATGCTTTATTTGATGAGTCTTTTTGTTCGTACTAGAAGTAATTCCTACTTGGATTACGGTCACGAATTCTTTTCTTTGGCACGATTTGATCTGTCTGCCATGTTGAAAGGAGAACTCGTAAATTAAATACATACATAAAGGGTGTCGGGAATCGGAGGGTTAACGAAAGCCATAAATGTTTTAAACTTGCTAGCCAGTCTGTATCGTTCGTTCAATTGTGTGTGTGTGTGTGTGTGTGTGTGTGTGTGTGTGTGTATGTGTGTGTGTGTGCGTGTGTGTGTGTGTGTGTGTGTCTGAACTAGATTTTTGAGAGCTTGTTATTGGCAGCTTAGTCCATGCTTCGCAAGGTCCATAATAGTTGGCCACGGCATGAATGGAAAACATTCATAGAAGCCTGGAATCTTCAGGAACTGGTGTGGATCTACTTTTCTGGCCATACATGGGTACGCGGCAATGAGAGAGGCCTCAGACTGGTTTATTGAGCACGCATCATGGGGAAATTGGGTATAAATAAGGGAGAGATACTAGGGACAATAAATAATCGCCTGTTAGAGAACGACACTGTAGTCGATAAATCAATAAGACTAAGATTGCTTGAGTTCGGCATCAAAAGTAAGACTAACAGGGTTGAACGTGTGAAATGATGGATCTTTAGTGTATACAACTAGACAGCTACAGGAACAATTAGCATGCTACAGGAACAAATAGCATTCAAACTCTTCTACATTTGCTTAAGGAGACAGCACCTTTGTGTTTGCCCGAAGTACACTAATGGCAATCTAGACTCACTACTTAATTAGATATCGTCTTCTTCTTGCATCCTAAGCCCCTGACTGAAAAAGCAGTCCGTGGTCATCACGTCCAGTGGTGTCTTCTATGGCAGGAACAAACTGTCCCCATTTTGCTCGGTTAGTGGCCATCCTTTGTGCCTTGCCCCAACTGTGGCTCATGATTTGCATCTCAGCCTCCCACTGTTCTCCGCCAGGTTATCTTAGGTCTGCTTCTATTTCGCCGTCCTTCTGGGGTCCATAGCATAGCAGTTCTGTTGATGGTGTCAGGATCCCTTCTGAGGACATGGCCTACTCAGTTCCAGCGTCTGCCCGCAGTGATGGTGTGCATGCCTTTTTGACTGCACCGTGTAAGCAGCTCCTGGTTGGAGATGGTATTTGGCCCAAAAAATTCGAAGATTTTTCCTTAGGCAGGTTGCGTGGGAAGAGGATAATTTGAACATTTCCTTTTCTGTTACTCTACAACGTCCCATGCCGTACAGAAGTACAGATAGAACGAAACTCTCGCGTATAATCTTAAGATAATTAGATATGGCGGGGAGAAAAATGTGCGGTAGACGCGATGCGGAACTGGAAACTGCGTCCAATGTGTTTACTTTCGTCATATATTTGTGTGCTTACGTCAGATAATATGACGTGCGATTTATGCCGTTCGTGGACAGAGTAGGCAAGCATGGGGTGTGTAAGTGGAAGACGGTTTCTGTTTACCAAATGTTGTGTGTGACTGTGAACTCGTCTGGAAGTGGAAGGAAAACGAACTTTCTGTTTTATTTTTTGTTTTGTATTGTTTTGTTTCTGTATGAGAACAACTACATGTAAAGTGTTTAGAGCACCATCCCCAACCCAGGCGCTGTAAATGATCTACTTTAGAAACACAGAGCTGTCCAATAATCTGCCTTGATATGTTTAGAATTTTTTGAAATTTAGAATAAGTTCATCCTACATGTAACTTTTATCTTAGCCGGGCGAGCTACTTTCTGTTATCACATAAAAAAAAAACATGGAGATTGATAGTTCAAACTTAATTATATTTTACTGAGTGTTAATTTCGCATCAAAGAACCAGGATCCTTAATTCATCTTTTCTTCTTTTTTTCGCACTCTTTCATTCAGTTCCACTTGTGTGATCCTTCCATATGAATCATTTTATCCGGCGCAAATAACCCATTTCTGACAACCTGTAACTTACAGGCCTTAAAACAAACACATACCAAGTCTTTCTGTCTCGCGCCATCAACGTAAGGTCTTTCTGTCTTGTGCCATCAACTTAAGGTCTTTCTGTCTCGTGCCATCAACTTGAGGTCTTCTGTCTCGTGCCATAAACTTAAGGTCTTTCTGTCTCGTGGCATCAACTTAAGGTCTTTCTGTCTCGTGCCATCAACTTAAGGTCCTTCTGTCTCGTGGCATCAACTTAAGGTCTTTCTGTCTTGTGCCATCAACTTAAGGTCTTTCTGTCTCGTGCCATCAACTTAAGGTCTTTCTGTCTCGTGACATCAACTTAAGGTCTTTCTGTCTCGTGGCATCAACTTAAGGTCTTTCTGTCTCGTGCCATCAACTTAAGGTCCTTCTGTCTCGTGGCATTAACTTAAGGTCTTTCTGTCTCGTGGCATCAACTTAAGGTCTTTCTCTCTCGTGCCATCAACTTAAGGTCCCTCTGTCTCGTGGCATCAACTTAAGGTCTTTCTCTCTCGTGGCATCAACTTAAGGTCTTTCTCTCTCGTGGCATCAACTTAAGGTCTTCCTGTTTCGTGCCATCAACTTAAGGTCTTTCTGTCTCGTGGCATCAACTTAAGGTCTTTCTCTCTCGTGCCATCAACTTAAGGTCCTTCTGTCTCGTGGCATCAACTTAAGGTCTTTCTGTCTCGTGGCATCAACTTAAGGTCTTTCTGTCTCGTGCCATCAAATTAAGGTCTGTCCACGCCTTCTTCATGCCGTTCATATATGTCTTCAGCTTTCCTCTTCATATGCTCCCCGGCCTTCACCTACCTACCCCACCCCGAGGACTCCAAAACAAGAACGCTACCACCAGGTCTCTAAGTGGGTCACATACATCTCCACCGTATTCCTCCCATCTCCGGCCTAACCGGCCCCCGCACGGTTTCCGTCATCAGTTCAACATTAATGATCATGTCATGACACTTCAATCTGTCTACAGTATTCTACGCAAGCATCCATTTAAAAAGTCTGTATCTTTTTGGTGGTTTTTTTCTTCTTTTTGCAGTCTCTAGGCTGTGTTGTGAGCCTCCATACCATAGAACCTTATTCTGTATTTGATGGCATTGTTTGTAATTTAATTTTAAAAAATGTTTTTTATGATTTTCGAGAATTTTCGTAGGATGGTGTAACCGTCCAGTGGCCAACCTTTCTTAGTAGCCTCTTACGACATGCGTGGTAGGTTGTAGTGATACTATAATTGGTTCTCCTTTAGGGCCCAAGTAACACACGGGCGCAAATAGTTCGAATATTCCAGTTATTGAATATGGAGACTATCCTATAAGAGAAAAAAAGGAACATCAGCAGTTCAGAACCCTTTTGTCTTTTTCCAGACTACATCATAAACCTCCTAAATAAAGTACATTCTTCGTTCTTGGATGCTTGAGTTAATCTATCTGAATTAATTTTTTTGGGACGGCTTGTTTATATAGCTGATGTTTTATTTTATTTTTATTTTTTGTGTTTGAATCTTCAACAGAATGGAGAAGTCTGCCTGATGCACAACCCTCCTTAGTCGCCTGGTAGGATACGAAATTGCTATTACTTGTTCACTTTTGAGGTCCAGTAACACAAGGCCATGAGCAGATGATTTTGTTCTTTAAAAAAGTGAAACGATTATAAAAATAAAACACCTTTGTACGTAAAAGTGTTTATTCACTCACTGATTTTCTTTTTATACTTCATTTTGCGCATGGAGTTATTACAGCAGACGTTAGTCCAAGTAGCCTCTGTTAAAATCTCCGTGATCTAGTAGCCGTGGTTTTTGCTGCTAATTGTTTCCCATCTTGAGTTTACCAGTGCTAAGTACACCCTCATTCTAGACCATTTTCACCACATGTCTAAGTGAACTGCAGTTCTATTCTTTGTTAGTCAAAGACATTTTATTACTGATGTACAGTTCTTACATATGTCTCTTTTATGATGCCAAAAAACTTTTCACCTGCCCCAACAGGTGAATGTCTAATTCTCAGTAATGTTTCGGGAAAATTTGTAGTAAACATTTTATTATCTCTCTCAAAATACTTATATTACCTGGTCATAAAATCCTCTATAGAGGGTTTCTTGTTTTGGTTTGGTTTGGTTTGGTTTGGTTTCAAGGACCATCTTCATTGCACACGGACAACTCCATCAGTGCTCCGATCTTCTGCCTTACATCACACGAGGAGGATCTCAGCACAGTGCACATACTCCGTAGCACCGGCGAGGATCCCAATGTGTGTGCATGGGCATCACACATTCCATCAATATTATTTTGCGTAGGTTTATAATTTTTAAATTTTGCCAGGGCAGTGGCCTTATGTCTACTTTTTACGATTTCCAACTGTCGTGGGATTTTTTACGTGCGCAACGTGCACACCGGACCTCCTATATTTACGCCCTTATCCGAGAAGACGAAGTATCTGATTTCACTACCTAGAAGACCAGGCGAGAGTATGACATCACTTGGAACCACTGGTTCTGAGAAAATGTCCATCAGTTATATTCTCTGTACTGGGAACGAACCCGGTATCTTAAGAATTAGAGACAGGCACCATACCTCTTTGCTACTTCGATCCCCATCAGGGTTTCTTAACATTAGTTGGTGTCATGGACTCCTCTGATTGTCCCATGAAGGGAATGGACCCTTCTGATTGTCCGATGAAGGCTATAGACCTCTTCCCTTCTTGGAAAAAAATAGTACTAAAAAAATCATAATAATAAAGCATACAATTTTAAACTAGGTTATGTACACAGGTCCCTTATAATCCACACATAGACCACCAAGAGGCCCGTGGATCACAGGTTTAGAAACTCTATACACTAACTGACTTACTGAATCATCTATAACCAACAATGACAAAATCCAGTCTTATGTGTTACTTATGTTTATACAATACCAGAAACCTACCCTCTGTTCTTTACTAATGTCCTTAAGTCTTCTACTATTTACTGGACCCAGTATCAAGGTCTTTGTCTTGTTTGGACTGACACATACTGTTAATAGGAGAACAACAGAAGTGATTGCGTCATTTAAGGGCTGAGTTGCCCACTGTATACTTCCGGTGTTATCTTGTGTGTTTCGTACTGATAAATAGCCAGCAAAGCATCTTTTTTTTGGGGATGCCTAGCTGGCCGTGGGGTCAGTGTGATTCGCTTGATAGCTAGGCGGAGTTGTCGTACGGAAGGTACGGGGTTCGAACCCTAGGTAAGCCACTCACGTCTGTTGTTTTTCTGTTGTCCAAGTGTTCTACTTCTTTATTTCTTACGAGTGCCTGAAAACATACCTTTATGTTTGTCTAATATTAATTTACTGTTTACAGGCCTCGGGTTTCCCTTCCTTATGTGTTACTTATGTTTATACAATACCAGAAACCTACCCTCTGTTCTTTACTAATGTCCTTAAGTCTTCTACTATTTACTGGACCCAGTATCAAGGTCTTTGTCTTGTTTGGACTGACACATACTGTTAATAGGAGAACAACAGAAGTGATTGCGTCATTTAAGGGCTGAGTTGCCCACTGTATACTTCCGGTGTTATCTTGTGTGTTTCGTACTGATAAATAGCCAGCAAAGCATCTTTTTTTTGGGGGATGCCTAGCTGGCCGTGGGGTCAGTGTGATTCGCTTGATAGCTAGGCGGAGTTGTCGTACGGAAGGTACGGAGTTCGAACCCTAGGTAAGCCACTCACGTCTGTTGTTTTTCTGTTGTCCAAGTGTTCTACTTCTTTATTTCTTACGAGTGCCTGAAAACATACCTTTATGTTTGTCTAATATTAATTTACTGTTTACAGGCCTCGGGTTTCCCTTCCTTATGTGTTACTTATGTTTATACAATACCAGAAACCTACCCTCTGTTCTTTACTAATGTCCTTAAGTCTTCTAGCCTGAAAACATACCTTTATGTTTGTCTAATATTAATTTACTGTTTACAGGCCTCGGGTTTCCCTTCCTTATGTGTTACTTATGTTTATACAATACCAGAAACCTACCCTCTGTTCTTTACTAATGTCCTTAAGTCTTCTACTATTTACTGGACCCAGTATCAAGGTCTTTGTCTTGTTTGGACTGACACATACTGTTAATAGGAGAACAACAGAAGTGATTGCGTCATTTAAGGGCTGAGTTGCCCACTGTATACTTACTTACTTACTTAGTCGTTCCCCTTCTACCGTGAGGTGTAGAGGTTTGGAAGAGAGAGCGCCAGACCATTCTATCAGCTGTCTTCTTCCTGGCCTGGTTCCATTCTAGTCCTCGGTCCTTCAAAGATTGTCTAATGTTGTCCTCCCAGCGGACTCTGGGTCGTCCTGGAGGTCTGGATCCCTGGCTCTTTGTTTCCCATGCTTGTCGTGGTAGCCGATCTTCTCCCATTCTGCAGACATGGCCAAACCATCTTAGTTGGGACTGTTCTATTTGGGTCTGCAGCGGATGGGATTTTAGGCCTTGACGGATCGTCTGGTTGCGGACCATGTCTCTCCACTGTATACTTCCGGTGTTATCTTGTGTGTTTCGTACTGATAAATAGCCAGCAAAGCATCTTTTTTTTGGGGATGCCTAGCTGGCCGTGGGGTCAGTGTGATTCGCTTGATAGCTAGGCGGAGTTGTCGTACGGAAGGTACGGGGTTCGAACCCTAGGTAAGCCACTCACGTCTGTTGTTTTTGTCTGTTGTTTTTCTGTTGTCCAAGTGTTCTACTTCTTTATTTCTTACGAGTCCAAACAATACCCCACAAGCTCAACTGCCTACTTTTTTGTATTGTCTTAAACAACAGGTTATTTTTGCCATAAAACTCCCCCACTTTCCCTTTATGTTTGTCTAATATTAATTTACTGTTTACAGGCCTCGGGTTTCCCTTCCTTATGTGTTACTTATGTTTATACAATACCAGAAACCTACCCTCTGTTCTTTACTAATGTCCTTAAGTATTCTACTATTTACTGGACCCAGTATCAAGGTCTTTGTCTTGTTTGGACTGACACATACTGTTAATAGGAGAACAACAGAAGTGATTGCGTCATTTAAGGGCTGAGTTGCCCACTGTATACTTCCGGTGTTATCTTGTGTGTTTCGTACTGATAAATAGCCAGCAAAGCATCTTTTTTTGGGGATGCCTAGCTGGCCGTGGGGTCAGTGTGATTCGCTTGATAGCTAGGCGGAGTTGTCGTACGGAAGGTACGAGGTTCGAACCCTAGGTAAGCCACTCACGTCTGTTGTTTTTCTGTTGTCCAAGTGTTCTACTTCTTTATTTCTTACGAGTGCCTGAAAACATACCTTTATGTTTGTCTAATATTAATTTACTGTTTACAGGCCTCGGGTTTCCCTTCCTTATGTGTTACTTATGTTTATACAATACCAGAAACCTACCCTCTGTTCTTTACTAATGTCCTTAAGTCTTCTACTATTTACTGGACCCAGTATCAAGGTCTTTGTCTTGTTTGGACTGACACATACTGTTAATAGGAGAACAACAGAAGTGATTGCGTCATTTAAGGGCTGAGTTGCCCACTGTATACTTCCGGTGTTATCTTGTGTGTTTCGTACTGATAAATAGCCAGCAAAGCATCTTTTTTTGGGGATGCCTAGCTGGCCGTGGGGTCAGTGTGATTCGCTTGATAGCTAGGCGGAGTTGTCGTACGGAAGGTACGGGGTTCGAACCCTAGGTAAGCCACTCACGTCTGTTGTTTTTCTGTTGTCCAAGTGTTCTACTTCTTTATTTCTTACGAGTGCCTGAAAACATACCTTTATGTTTGTCTAATATTAATTTACTGTTTACAGGCCTCGGGTTTCCCTTCCTTATGTGTTACAGCTTTTCTGGAAACGATGGAAATGGCTAGCATTACACCGTGAAAGATAAATTGATCACCCAGCAAGAATGCACTCAGACATTTTAATTTTTTCATGGGTTATCGACCATTGATCAGAAGTCATGAAAAGTTTGACTATAAAGATTCAATCAAGTTGAAATTGAATGGACAGGAATGAAATGACTACAGAAGAATTAGTGACGTCACCAGGACACGCAGCAGATAAAGTACGGCATCATTATTTCCCCGTCATGTTTTGGCGTGTTACTTACTCATGTTAATTTATGTTTGTAGTTGTGAGAGATGTGTCATACATGTTTATTTTTAAAATTTAGTTATCACTCTGTTACCAATATATCACTGGATCCCAAAATGATAACATGTACTTTTTTTTTAGTGATATTTCAGGACAGTTTATAACAAAAATGTTAAATCTCAGTATCTTAGCACACCAAAATACTGATGCATGTCTAGTGTTGTGTGATATTCGATACATATTGATAGCAAAACTTTTAATGAGCTCCCTGTCATAATACCAAGATCTCAGCATCACAAAATAGAGTCATGTTTTATAGAAGTTTTAACAGAAATTTAATATCTCTCTTATAAATACCATAGTATCCCGAAATACTGGCATATAGGGTAATTAAAAAGTCATTTTGTCCTTCTATTTGATATCTTCACTTATATCCACTGGATATGCATTAAATAAATGGCAAAAACATTAGCAAAAACTGTCATTTGACAAGTAAGTTTGTTTGTTCGTTTGTTTTATTATTATTTTTATTCGTAGAAACACATTAAGACAAACTAATTCTTCTGCTTCGTACACTCTCAGACGTCAACTTGAATATGTTCAAAGAAACTGGTCAACTTGAGGCTATTTGTATCTCCATAGAGCTTTTCCACGAATGGTACTGGCGACGGCCATATGTTCTTTCTCTGTTCCTCATATATTTTGGCAGACTTGAAGCAGACGTTCAACAGTCATTTTATCAGTGCCACAGTTATACTCATCTGTAGTTCCTATCTTTAGCTTGTTGAATAGGGGTCCATTGACCAAAAGTCATGATATGTTATCTTAATGAATGTATCTCGTTAGCAGAAAAAAAACTTGATGATTAAGACTAAATACAATCTAAAACTGACATTACACTGACGTAACAAGAATCAATAAAAAATCACAGTTCATTATGAATTCGTGTGTTGAAGAAACTGGATTTCAAGCTAAGCTGCAATGTTAATGTGACAAATAAATATATCTCATAAAATGACAGTTAATTTTTTTTTTACGTTTGTTTCATAAAAATTAATTGGGGCAAAAAGTGAAAAAATACAATTTAAAACTAAGAAGTTACTTTTCAGTCACCGTCTAAATGTTTAATCGTGAGCAATGTTTAGTTAAAAGTTTAAAATAGTAACAAAAATTAAGTTACACAAAATTAAGTTGCTTATTTCGCTTTAGCTGGAGCCATTAAGACTCCCAGGTAAATTTATGTACCATTCTATCAAACCTGTGACACAGAACGAACCCTTTGATATATTAAGTTTTATAAATGCTAACCTCAAATCTACTGTCAACTTTGCTCTAACGTTTTCGTGTTTTATTTTCTAGTAATGTTAATATTCATACGTAAACAAATTCCCCTACAAAAGGTGTGTAAAACTGAATAAAGACATAATGTATAACAAAGCTTTAACAGAAAATTAATTCTAAACTGTACTCGTCATCGGCCATTGCCCATGCATCCTACATGTTAGTATGAGATGTTTTTCATGTTCCAAAAAAGTTCATTTATTTTTCAGCGCCATGGTCGATTTTTCTTTCTTTTTACCTCTACTGCTGTGGAACCTTTATATTTGTAGCGTCGGATACAGAAAAGAGAGAGAGAGACAAACAGACAAAGAGAGATGGAGAGAGACAGAGAGAGATAATTTTTTCAAAGGTTCATGTTAAACAGCAAATACAATAACTACATGGACATTATGAAAAAGGCCTACCTTTTATTAAAAGTGAAAGCTGATCGAATTTATTGAAGTCACGATCCTCGCTTGTGCAAGCGGCGGAAAGAGCACTTAGAGTTGAACTGTGGTGGAAACACACGGCAGGAAACTTGCTAACATTGAGTCTTATATCTTGTTTGCTTCCACATGAAAAGAGCGGTTATTGAACCAAATTGAACTGGGTTTACATATTCGATGTAGCATTCTGGTTGCTGCAACTGACGCTAATCGAAGTCCAACGCCAACTCGAGAATAAGCTGAGAGACAGCTTTATAAAAATGGTGACAAAAAAACCATGTAGGCGTCACTTGACTGCCAGCCTACAGATTTTCGGTGGATCTACAGCGATCTTCATATCTCGCCAACCGGGAATGACACATTAAAATTAAGTGCCAGCTTTTTTCTCGGCGGAATTGCGCACTCAGCCTCCGTCTATTTGGATGACCGATGAATATTTCGGAACATCCGAGTTGAACTTCCACTCAATAAATATAATTGAAAGCGGTTGACGCACCATTTAGCACCACGTCTTTGGGTGTCTATCTATCCTTTTTTGACGTTGCTTTCATCAAATTTATCGAAACGCCATTCCATTTATAAAAAAACATCGGTTTATTCATAAAGTCATAAACAAATTAGCTAGCGAAATTAATTTACCACCGATTTATTTCAGTCTCGTGTCTATTGCTCTATTTTTAACCTGGTATGTTTATTTCTTTCCATGTCATTATTTCGTTTTCAACTTTTATTTATTATCAAGTACACTTCATACATTTCTTTTATTTATCTTTATCTGTCTATCTCCTCGTCTCTTTCCTTACAGACATTTAATTTTGTTAAGAGACAAGAACTGTTAAAATATCTTTTATCTTCTTCCTTATATTCTTCTGTTTAAATCTGGAAGCTTCACCGGGTATGGTTTCTACTCGAACCAGCGTACAGCCTGAACCCAGGTGCTCTATCATGAAACGTTTGTCATATTTATTATCGAGCAATGAATATTACTAATACATAACTGTACCTGCAGATTCTGATAGCAGCTTCATGGCAGACTTGCAGTTCAGCCATGTTTAAACTCTACCTTTCAGCCTTTATAATTATTGGATCTGTTTAACTGCATAACCCAAGCCATACATGGCAGCTTTATAGGATGATTAAAAGGTTTTTTTTTTTTTTAAATTGTATCCTCACGTGTATCCATTGGATATACATGACACAAATGTAAAAACTAGGAGCAGTAAATATCATGGGACAAATACGACAAGTTTTTTTTTAATTCCCAGGAACAAAAACATAAATAAATTTTTAAAATCAAAATTGGCCAATGAAGTTACGTCACAAGAGACTAAAACAATGGCTGCTTGCTTTAAAATCATGTTTTCAACAAAATGGATCTCACACTGTTGTAATGTCAATGTGATATAGCATTTCGTGTACTAATATGGCAGTTAATTATCTTTATTTTGACATTCACTTCACGCACATTTGTTAACTGGGAGTGAAGAAATAACAACTTAAAATTAGCAAGTGACTTTTCAACCGCCCTTTTGATTACGATTGCCTGTTTAATCCTCTTACTAGTATGGACGTAGAACGATAGTTTGGAAGCTTAGACTCAGTGTTCCCACTCAAGAAATAAAAATATCATGAAGTTTTCTGTTTGTAGATTTAGAATGTTTTCCATCATATTTATTTGCTGTCTTCAATTGTTATTTGACTGAATTTAAAGTATTATATTACCTCAGGCAAACCGTGCGTTGTTTTATTCATCATCCAAAGCCTTTAGAGCTCCTTGCCAAGCAAAGAGACACCACTTCCGCTGGTTCCCATGACTACCAAGTATTAACATGCTTAAAACAATGGTTTCTATAGCAACGTGTTTTACATGATGAGGTTGCCAGCTTCATGCATAATCTCCTCGTAGTCTCCTCGTAGTCTCCTCGTAGTCTCCTCGTATGATGTACGTGAGAATGCAGTAGTCCTGTACTTTCTTTCTCTATTCAGAGACCACAGCTTGCCTTGTTTAGATGTTAATAAACGAAGTTGCAATACAATGGACGTCTTAGATAACAGACGTATACAGACAATAAAATTAAACGGATATTTTGATCCCGGACGTCACTACTTGCTTCCTTTGCTGTAAACACGTGAAACAGTTATAGAAATGTGTCAATACATCAATCCAATGTTTAAAAATGCAATGCCTTCAGAATGTTAATATCCCACGTGTTTGCTCACAGACCTTTGCTTCGTCCGTTTTACAAAATCTCTCACTTTCGTGAGGTTAGTAACCTTTTTTTTCGACCACTGACGTGGCGCGCTTTGTGTGGTAGGGGGATAGGGGTGGCTCAGTTGCGGTCTATATTATGACAGTTTTAAACAAGGACATATATTTTTTTTAAACCCGGTAAACAATCAAGACATGATGGTGGAATATGCAACTCCAAAATTAAGAATTGATTAGATCAGGTAAAACAGCATTTCATAGAATAGAAAGATCAGACGAAACAGCATGTCATAGATTGAAAATATCAGACAAAACAGGATGTCATGGAACAGAAAAATCAAACAAAGCAGTATGCCAAAGAACAAAAATATTATGTCATAGAAAACAATATCAGACATATCATAATGTAATAGAATGAGAAGATCAGACAAAACAGTATGTCACAGAAAAAAAATATCAGACAAAACAGGATGTCATCAAATGAAAATTTACAAAAAAAATCATCATGTCAGAGATTGAAAATATCAAACAAAACATCATGACATAGAATAAAAATATCAGACAAAACAGGGTGTTATAAAATGAAAATATAGCAAAAAACATCATGTCATAGATTGAAAATATCAGACAAAATATCAGGTCATAGATTGAAAATATGAGACAAAACATCATGTCATAGAATAAAAATATCAGACAAAACATTATGTTATAGAATAAAAATATCAGACAAAACACCATGTTATAGAATAAAAATATCAGACAAAACATCGTATCATAGAATAAAAATACCAGACAAAACAGTATGTAATAAAATCAAAAATATCAAACAAAACGTCATGTCATAGATTGAAAATATCAGACAAAACATCGTGTCATAGAATAAAAATATCAGAGAAAACAGTATGTTGTAGAATGAATATATCAGACAGAATATCATGTTATAGAAAGAAAATATCAGACAATACATCAAGTCATAGAATGAAAATATTAGACAAAACAGGATGTCATACAATAAAAATACGAGATAAAACAGCATTCTATAGATTGAAAATATGAGACAAAACAGGATGTCATAGAAAAAAAAATCAGACAAAACAGTATATCATAGAATAAACATATCAGACAAAACAGGATGTCATAAAATAAAAATATCAGACAAAACAGTATGTCAGGATGTCAAGCATCCTACGCAAGCAAAATTTACTCATCTGAGATTCTGTTTCTCCTGCTCATATAATCTCATCAACCTCTCTCATTATTAAAACATGGAGAACAACAGACCTTGAAACCGGCACGTTCCAGACTTTCATGATTACATGTGAAGTATGCTCGCAAGCTGGCGTAGAACAGAGGGAGTTAACTGGTACAACAAGATCACTACTGGGAAATTGATGGAATGAATCAAACAAATACCATTAGGAAGCTCAGGTGAGGAGAAGACGGTGGACTTTCGAAAGGATAGCATTACAAGGTATTCCTTGTTCTGGAATACTGGCAACAAGTACAAAATATACGGAGCGAGACGTGGTGAGGTACTGGGGAAAAAGAGAACATCAGCACAACGCATGGATAACAGCAGAAACTATAAACAAGATAGAAGACATAAAAAAACAAGAAAGCAAATTTAAACATAAGCAAAACCAGCTCCAAAGCCAAGACTCATAAAGTGTACATAGAAGCAAACAAAGAAGTAAGAAGAAACATCAAAAGAGACAAGTATATCGAAGAGTTGGCAAGGGCAGCAGATGAAGCTGCAGCCAAAGGAAATATGAGGAACCTGTACAACAACACAAAGAAGTTAACAGTGAAATATAAACAAGCAAATTGCCTCATCAAAGATAAGAATGGAAAATTGAATAGTAATATACAAGAACAAATGAAGAGATGGACAGAACATTTTGACGAACTTCTCAATAGACTATAACAATACATGAGGAGGCTGCTGTAAAACTGGTAAGGAAACACATATATAAAGTAAAAAATAAAATGGTATGAAGTCAGTTTTACAAGTTAACGGTACACAGGAAGCACGGGACGTTTCGGTTTTCACCCTTTGTCAGCAACAGTTACAAACAGCTGACAAGGACAAGAATTACATACAGGTCAAAGAAATATACTACAAACACATACGAGGATGAGAAACATATACAAAAAGAGCAATACAAGCAGATGAAGAAGTAAACAACAACAGGTGATGAGCGAAAAAAGAGCAATAATAACGCAAGAAAATCGCAAAAACAGAAAGAAATATCGAAAGAAGAAAGTAAATAATCAACGAAGCGCAAAGGGAATTAACAAAATTGCAAATATTAGTCCTGACCTAAGTAGTTATATCCGTGGAATAAAACAGAAGAGCGCTAGTCTGGTAACGTATATGGAAGTGACGTATAAGATAGCGGCAATTAAAAAGACACAAAAGAATACGAGACGAAACAATACTATAAAAACTATAAAAAGATAGATCGCAAAATCACGGAAGAAATAAAGACGAGCCACTAGAATTCATGCAAAGTGATGCTAGACATTTAGGCCATTGGGAGACAGACAACCTATTTGAAAAAGCAGACGATTCTCCAAGGAAAAGCGAGTTCTGTCATCCCCGATGCAAGAACGGAGAGCCGTAATATTAATATCAAAATTACTTGAATGGTCAGGTCTATTAAATAGAAGAGCCACCGATGTAGGTTTGCCATGATAAATATCATTTAAGTGCTCACGAAACCTGTCTGCCAATCGTCTGCCAGTTTCACCAATATAGGTAATGATACACCGCTTGCAGATGATAGCATAATCAGGTTTCTGGATTCGCACGTGAAAGACTCTCTAATGACAAATTTTCCTTTCGGAAAAGTAACTGTCTGAGTTTGGAGTACAAACGGACAGCTCTTACATATACGTCGTTGGCACGGTTTAGTACCAAAGTGTGAAGAGCTAATATGTCTCAAGGGACTGTGAACAAGAATATCCCTAAAATTCTTATCCCTAACCCTAACTCAAAAGACTAGCTCCAACAAATCCCCCAGACATCCAGCCAGCAGAAGAGAAGCTACAAGTCAGCTGTGAACGACCAAGCAGAGAAGACATAAAGAAAGACATAACGCTTCTGAAAGAAGAAAAAGCAGCTGGTCCAGATGGCATTGCAGCATAGTGTGACCGCATAGCCTTCCACGCCAGCATTATCCCTGCTACGACACTAGCATTTATACGTGCCATAATATGGTACATATAGGAATGACCGACATTAAAAGCAAATAAGACGTTTTCACACAAAACGCAGTATCATTCAAAGTTCAGTCAACAGGCACTGCTCTGAGAGGGCAAATATAGGGCAGTCCCAGATAATAAAAATGAATGAGAGCTAAGTGCGGAAAGTGGGAAATGAATGTTGTGATTTGGGGTTTTTTCCCATTGTTTAGGTAGAAAAGAGAGTTGTGACAAAAGTCGAAAAGAAACCAAAGACGTATGAGACAAATGTCGAAATAACAGAAAGCCGTGTGCAAAATGTCGAAAACAGAGAGCCGTGTGTAGAAAATTGTAACGCGAGGAAAAGAGAGTGAGTCGTGTGAAAATGGCGGGGAAAAAAAGTAACTGTGTATAAAAAGGAGAGCTGTGGGCGATAGACAGGCTTTTACAGATTTTTAGGATTTTAGGAAGGATTTTTACAGAGAGTTTATAGTTTTTTAGATTTAGAAGAAGGATATTACATATAGACAAGAAATTTGTGCTAGGTAGTTTGTAGTCTTTGAGATTATCAAGACCAGTTTATTATTTTCTTTCCTTCTGTTGGATATATTTCTTTTGGATGTATACACTATTTTGTTTATAAGTGAGTAACGAACATGTCAAATTTGTGAAAATACCGGTACTCGTCAAACGACGGTCAATAAACATATACTGTATTGCTGTTTGTGGAACTTTACAGTATTTCATTTGGAATATACCTTGTCATGTTGAGACTGTTTTGACCTTCAACAGGCAACTACCAGTCTGATGAACAGTGGGATAGTGAAGCCGAGACGCCCTTGCAGGTGATTCAATGTAGAGAAATTCACAACAACCAGTATACTGAAGATAATGACACTCGACACACAGCACCATCCAATGAAGAAAACGCAGACAGCGCTACATGCACACTTAAGGAAGATGATATTATTCTTCAATGATCTTCATTGAGACACGAATCTGACCTTGATACGGCACATCCCGAGAGTGACCACGAAAGTATGATCAGTCCAGACAACACTGAATTTCGCACGGCAACGAAGCGCACATATTCTGCCTCAACAGATGACTCCCCACCGTTAGCAAAGTTTGTGAGGTTACATCAAGAGCACATACGTATGAAATTGCGAAAAAACGCAGACAGCCGCACAAGACGCAGCATGAGGTGCACCATTGCAAAACTACTTCATTCTTACCCTCGACAACTGGAGCCACCACCCACTCGACAGTGCAAAATACGCTATCCTCTTGTGATCAACGATTGACGAGGAAAGATGTTACTTTGATGGACATCGCCAAGTTCCTCATGTCTACACCGTAAACGTCCAGTTCAACGATTATTGGTTTATTGGAGAATCTCTAATAACAAAAAGGTACTCGCCCAGCTATAGTACCCAACGAGTACTCTCTCTACATAGTACTTCCCCTCATTCCCCGCCATCATCTAAAGTCACTAGTATCCATGTTTTTTTTTAATAGGAAATTTTATTTTTTCAGAAAGATGTCAGCCTCAGTCAAGATCTTGCTGATGATACTGATGATAGTGAAAGTTACAACGTCTGCAACATTCAGATATACTTAAAAATTATTATGGCGTAACGCCACTGTGTTTGAATGTTATAGAATTATTTCAGATTCTTCGTCAACATGGACTGTTATTATGATTAAATCTTTTGCACCGCTATGTCAAGATATTTAAGAACTTTCGCAAATATTCGCACATTTAGATCACTATGTTATCCAGGTTAAACCGAAATTTAAATTATCCCAGTTCTCTAGTTATTCAAATCTTTTAGAGCGTGTTAGGTACGAAATCTTTATGATTAGAAGAGCACTCAATGATCTTAGAGACGTAGTCAACAATTGCACCCATTACACCACTTTTGCCTTTGAAAATAAAAAAAACAAGGAAAATTGGACTATTGCTTTACAACAGGTTTTTTTTAACTCTTATGTATTCTTGATGAATTTTGTGACAAAAGCAAACACACTATACGCACACATTACACAATCACTAACTATGTTGGAGTCGCACATAGACATGCTCAAGTTCAGTCGCTTACCTCCCACTGATCTTCTTGAAGTATTCAACCACTTGTCCACTATCCTTCCACATATATTCCGTCCACCACTAGTGCAACATCATAATCTTTTTTCAGTACAACAATTCTTTACGTCTTGACGCGATGCTTTCGCAGTCAGAACTCATCGTGTTCTCGCTATTCCTCTAATAATTGTCTATGACGTGTATGACCTGTATATGATTCACTCAATTCCTACACCTATTCTCCCCTTTATTATCTGTGATAGTAACACCAACATCCACTCCCTCGCCACATATGATACGACAACATACGAAATGGCTATTAACAAAGCACACACGTATTTTTCCATTGTGACACATGAGAGCTTTTTGAAATGTGTTAACTCGCCGCTTTCCTTTTGTGTTATGGAAAGACTGTTTTATAATGTTCAATCGCATCGAGACTGTATTTTGCCGATTTTTCTTAATGATGCCGTTAAGTTACATATCATTGGTACTAGAACTATTCGATTCGCACACATGCTACCTTTAGTTTACAACCTCAATGATCGTATATGGCTTCTCACATTATTTAAGCCAACGACCCTTCCTCACAGATGTATGACGAATCAGACGTCAATTTTATTCAAATCTTTTAGAGCTTTTTTTTTACACCGTACTGAAATCTTGACTATGATTAGAAGAGCACTCAATGATCATAGAGACATGTATCAACAATGTTGCACCCATTACCTCCCACTTTTGCCTTTGAAAATAAAAAAAACAAGGAAAATTGACTATGCTTTACAACAGGTCAGACTAAAATATAATTTTGAGTCAGACAAAACCACTTTGCAATTTCAATAGTCTTTCTTTTCATGTTACTTAACAATCTCCTCTGTTGACAAAAGTTCTGTATCAGAGAAAAACTGTACTGTATGTTCCTCTTCACAAAAGACACTCAACTTAAAACAGCTTCAGGTCGCTTACCCTCGCCACTCATCTCATAATGCACCCTTTAAAACTCAACAAAACAGCACCCAGGACTTTCTACACCAGTATTGCTCGCCCAAAACTAAACACACCATAACCCCTTATCTCCCCAAATGAATCACCCCCCCCCCCCCACCCCACCCCTTAGAAGGTTATCCTTGTTCTTTTGGCAAAACCCCAATTTCCTCCCAGACGTGGTGAACCTACTCCCCCTTAATCATTATCCATACAGATACTTCCACATTCTCCCCAACCTAAAACAACATCTAACACAAATACGAGGAAAACATCCACCCACCCTCCCAAACAAAATCCAGCCCCACACAATATTTTTCCTCTCAAAAGAAATGATTCAACTCCTCAAATCTTTACAATACTCGCGTTACTTTTCAACCAACAAAGAAACCCCCACCCCTCTCAAGTATATTCGACACCGAAGGGCGATCAAACAACCCCCCCCATTGAACTACAAACGCCCTCCGATATTTTATCGCTATTAACAAAAACCAGTGGCTACTACCAACACTCTTCTAATCTACCTCTAATAATTGTCCTACAATCCCCACACTGAGACTTAAAAATTGACACGATGAGGCTTGTTTGAACCTACGTTGCATCTTTATTTCAGCTTCCTTGAACTGTGTGTCAGCAAAATCCTTATCTTCACTACGATAACATTCTTATCCCCTTTATTATAGATATACTCAGATGAATGGAATACCTTTCCCCTTTCCTTGATAGTAAGAACACCAATCCAACTAATGTTTAACATTTACCAAGGGCCATGTCCCCTAACTTCAGCATACGACAACTATACGAAATGGCTATTTCTCCAAAAGCAATGATCTTTTTCCAGGTTTGTGACACATGAGAGCTTTTGAAATCCTGTTTAACTCTTATCTCCCGCTTTCCTTTTGTTACTATGGAAACTTTTTTCCAATCTACCCCATCTGCCGTGAAAACCACTCTCTGATTGTCTTTCCTTACACAGATAAACCTGCCATAATGTTCAAACTGCAGGAGTCCAAACATACTCTCAAGACATTTTGTATTTGTCAACATAACATTTTCCCCTACCCAAATGGTATTAAATGATGCCGTTATTTTCAATAACCATACTGTTACAATATCATTAACAACACCTCAGATTTAATCCTTAAACAACTATTCATATGTTGTGTGACTCACCATACCTAAACCTATCAAACTAAAACTATAATATACCCTAATAAACCCCAACACAAACAACATTTAACCCACCTTCAGGTATGGACCGATCAACATAAAACAAATAAAACTACTTCACAACCCATCACCCCCGTTTTCTAACCCCAATTACACAACCTCAACTACCCAAACAAAATAATCTCAAAACTAATATGAGACCAATAAATAGGGAAATTATTGATTTGGGGTCCCACATTTTTTAGATATTCAAATTTTACATCTCCCTTCATGAAACCTCACCACCCATAAGGATGTAATACCACCTACCCAGACCCCCCTATGTCCAATTAGCTTTATCACACCCCCCCCAAAATAACGCAGATACATCCCCATAACCTCCGTAGACTCTATGACGAATCAGACACCCACAATTATCTCTGTTCCCAACCACATTCAAACCCTTCCCCACCATCCATCACCTATCCTCTCCGACATGCTTCACCACCCACACAGACGGATACAAACACCAAAACATTCCACTTAACCAATTTGAATCGACGTCAATATCCACCCCCTTCCAAGCATCCCAATCTCCCACCAATACTAACAAATCTAAAAATTCAGCAACCAACCCCTAAATCCCAAACTAAAAATCTAAAAAACGGACTATTACCTATCCCATTCCCACTAAACCTTTACCTCCCTCCTCCGTGTCTATCAAACTCTATAAAACTATGGTTTCCTTCTTCGTAGTCTGGGACAACCCCTTCTCGCACCTCTTCCTGAATCCACCCACTCCGCTTAACAGTACCAAAATACCACTTCCCAACTACATCATCCACACAAGTACTTTCATGGACCCCACACACACCACCCCCCCAACAACCCCACTCCCACCCCACAACCACACCTCCCAATCCACCTTCCCCAACTAACCCCACCACGTCTCCCCCCTCACCCCTCCGACCCCCCCCCCACCTCCAGCTTTACCCCCAAGCCCACCCCCATTACAGGCAGTAGATATGTCTACCACCTTATTTCGGAAATAACCACATAACCCACCACACAACCAAAAAAACACCCCCTTCAAAACAAACTTTCTACACACCAGAGGCTATGACCCAACCCACTAGAGTGTCAGGACTATTGATTTTGCCTAGTGTAATTGGTGTTTTAAACTTTAAGCTGTAAAATGTATACATATCATGTGTACAAGAAGATGAGATGTACACAGCAGACATCGGTAAAAGATAATGAGGACATTGTTACCACCACTGACACAGCTAACGCCCCTACGACCCCCGAGTACATTCCCATGACTGACATTCGTTCCCCTCCCATGGTGATAAACCCTACTCCGTCATTTACCTCAATATGCACCCCACGCCACTAAATAATTGAGACATATATTGTTACTTAAAATTTGACTTGGTGATATATTTTGCAAGTTGTGTACAACTTATATGATAATCAACAAAGTTCGCGGATTGGCAAAATACAAAGAACAATGAGCGTATAATCAACAAAACAGAGCTTCAAAATTATTCTTCCCAAACATTCCAAACGCCTTTCCACCTCCTGTCACCTGCTCGACAAAACGTATTGCGCAAAATACTACATTGTTTTACATGCAAACTATGACGATTCCATGCGGAATCGCTAAAATGGTAAACGGATATAGTGTTACTTAACAAATTTGAACATGTATGATATGATAATCAACAAAGTTCGCGGATTGGCAAAATACTACATTGTTACATGCAAACTATGACGATTCCATGCGGAATCGCTAACATGGTAACGGATATGTTCACATGTTGATAAACCTTGTATTGAGAAATAAACATCACATATTGATGTACCTGTATTTTTCTGACCTATGTCACATTGTAAGCGGAACGCTGCAGTATATTTTCTTGAAAAATTCTTGTACATTATAATGCACTTGCATTTGTATGCAGGTTTTCTATTTGATGACGAACCTATAAACAGTTTTGGTACTTGGTTCGTGTGTTACTGAGATCGTTCATACTCCACCACCCGATAGTTATTTGTATCGGTATTGTTATCCTCCCTCATAGTAACGACCATTACATAAGCTGGAGATTAGAGACATTTAAAAAAAAATACTTTGTAACTCCGTGTAACCAGAATTAATAATACTATAAATAGATTTTACGACGAACACATAGACAGTTCACCACAACTTGTCCAGATTTTGGTGTTTAAGACCCATATACATCCTGGAAAATCACTGACCGCTGTGGCAGGATGGGATCGCCTGTATCATATGATTGTATCATGTTTACCACGTTTTATATTGACAGTTACGAGAGCGTACAGCTCCAGTTCATATTTCATTATAAAATTATAGATTAATATTGCCTTGTTTGTATATTCCAATGTCATTGTGTATATATACTGAAGCACATTAAAAACGCTCCACCTGTATAATCCAGGAACAGAGTGTCAAATGTAAATACAATTGTTTACAAGTTTACATATTTGGAATCTTTATTCATTTTCCAATGAATCCATGCTGGTCATTAATTTGAACATTTGATTGTTATGAAATTCATTGCATTGTGTGCCTTCAAGGGAGAAAACCAAAAATGCAACCAATAAAAAAATTCATTCACACTATCCTCAGTATCTGGTATGTCCACCGTGTGCTTGCAAACAAGCTTGGCAGCGGCTCCGCATGAAACGCACAAGTCTCTGAAGGAAATTCCGGGAATCAAGTCCCATTCACGTGTAAGAGCAGCTTCGAGCTGTTGCAGATTAGCTGGCGAACCTTGCCTGTAGACTCTGCGTCCAAACTCGTCCCACAGATGTTCTATAGGGGACATGTCTGGTGATAGGGCAGGCCAATCAATCGTCACAATGTTCTGCTGCTGTAGATATTGCTGCGTAATGCATGCGGTGTGCGCACGTGCGTTATCCTGCTGGAGAAGCTGCAAGTCTGGATAATTTGTGAACGCAGGAGCAACCAATACATCCAGAACCTCATCTCGATATGTCACAGCATTAACATTTCCACGGAAGACGTGAAGAGGCAAGCGATGGTGGAAACTAAATCCTCCCCAAATGTGAATACTGCCACCTCCAAATCGGTTGTGCTGACGAACATAGCAATCTGCAAAGCGCTCTCCACACCGTCGCCAAATCCGCATACGTCCATCAGCAAAGGATATGTTGAATCTGCTCTCGTCAATGAATAGGACAGCATTACACTGCAGTCTAGTCCATCTGACATGTTGCTCTGCCCATTGCAGGCGCTGCTGACGATGTCTGTGAGTCAAGTTTGGCCCAACAGTAAGGCCTGTATTTCTGAGTCGTCGTATGACTGTCAATCGAGAGACCTGCCCACGTCTACCCACTATTGCTCTTGCTGTTCGACTTGCCGGGAGAGAACGATTCCTTAGCACAATATGACGATCTGGCGCAGGGGTAGTAACTCGTGGTTGGCCACTCCAAAGTCTATCCCGGGCACTGCCAGTGGTTCCGTAACGTTCATTGAGACGTACAATAGTGCTGTGGTGGCAATTCATCCTTCTGGCAATGGCCCACGAGTGTATTCCGGTCTCCAACATACCAATGGCTCGTTGGCGGTCGTTTTCAGATAGTCGTGGCATTTAAAGCACATGTACTGGGTGCTTTGTCTCAACGGCCTTTTTATACCGAGTTTACTGCCAGAACGCGTACACATTTTCAGGGTCATAGCTGTTGGGAAACGTGTTGCACGTGTAACTTTCATTGTTTTCATGTAGTCTTGTACACTGTAGCAAAGTTTGATTTTGTTGGGGAGGTTATGATGGTATCCTAAAAAAAAGAAATATGTGTCTGTGTTAACCGTGTGAGGTCAAGCACATGTAGGCCCCTGACTCTAAAAGATGATGATGAAATATTTGCAGGGAACCTAACGCTACCTCCCTAGATCTCACACGGTCACTATTTTGGCTCTAGTGTCTGGTGTATGATGTACCTAATGTCTAGGGGAGAAATGATAATGATGGTACATAAACACAAAAACACTTTAGTTCTCTATGAGGAAATGAATAAAGCCAGTGGTTAAGTTTTTCTTTAAAATGAATATTTTTTCTATTTATAATTTAATCTGCCTGTCCCGCCACCTCTTTTGGACAGGTCTTTAAAAATGAGAAAAAGATAGTGCACATAAAATGATCAACTAAAATGTGTGGACACTTTGTCCAATAACTATAAAGTCACTATATCTCTCCTGTTGGAATATTCACAGTCTATAACTTTATTTATCTAAGAGGGTGTGTCACTGGGTAGGAGGGGCTGTAGTTTCATCACACCTTATAAACTTCCTGGGTATGATTTGAAATACCAGAGTTTATTAAAACGAAGTGTCAGATATACCCAGATGCTAACACATCACCTGGGATTCGTTGTAGAAGGACAAGTCAATATGTAGTTGCAGAAAATATCGTTATCACCACACACACAAGCTCCTCCCGTTTTCTTTTGACAGCATAAACGAATTGTAGGAGACTTGTTGGCGTTATTCTCACTCATCAGGTTTCCTGTTACCGGCTGGCAACAGGAAATAAAACCCCTGCAACAAAAGGACACCCTGGCCTTTTATATCTGATCACTTATTCTATTTATCATTTACATACGGTGTTATGGGGTCAGCCTCGCGTGCATTACAGGTGCACTCGCCCCTAATTTTATATGACACACCTTGCTGAGACCACACCTCAGGTCTCTATGGCAGATACGCCACTGTACGTTTACATTGTTTTCCTCAATATAATAACGTTGAGTAACCACATTTCCTTTTGCATGATTTTCTCTTCTTTTTTAAATATAAACGCTCCAGGCATGTTGAACAGTGTTCATGGAACACGGAGGCTTACTAACATATTCTAATACAATAATATTAAAACACAATCATGACAACATACAACAGTTAGATACAGTTCAATGTGAGGACTCAACAATGTCTGCTCCTGGCATGTCCTTCACTTTTCCCAATAGCAGTATCTAACTTTGGCAGTTGTAATAAACATATTAATTCATAAAGCATTCTTACCACAAATTTCAAGAAATATAACAAATGACGCTGACTTGCAAAGAAATGGCCTCAGTTTCCTCTGCACTGCCCAGACTGCGAATTAATTCTTTATTTATTTTTAAAATTAACACAGCTCATCTCAGCGTATTTGAATGAAAAGTTTTGTTCAACTGGCAATGAGCAGTGAAAGCTTTTTGCTAATATCTATTAGCACTGACCAATGGAAAGCTTGCGACTACCAGAATTCAAACGTAGTTTTTGGAAAACAAAAATTATTCCAAACAAACTCTGTGTCTGGTAATCGATTGGCCAGTCTGCTTTAGTTATGCCAATACAAAAAGATGTTTAGTTTTGGTTAACATTTACCTACCACTCCCCTTTTATCCTATACTCTTTTTACCCAATCGAATTTGAATTTACCTCAATGCCTCTTTTTCTAAGCTGGCGTCCCCACTAACGTTATGAAAAACAAGCAGGAACAACAGTCTGTCTGGTCACGCGTCCGTAGACATTTAGTATTTTCTCAATAACTTAGCTAATACTTGGACTACCATATTATTTAAAACACATTCTTGCTCAGTGGACTCTAAGCTATACTACCATATGATTTTTATGGTCAGTTTCATTATGGTTTAGATTTTCAATTTTGTCACTGTCAATCGTCAAATAAAAATTTTACACAAGACGGCCATTTTCCCTCCCTTTCATCTCTCGCTCTCATGTATTTTCAAATAACTACTTGTTTTAGTGACGTCAGAAATACTACCGCGAGGAGGAAATAAAATTGTCTGCGTGTTTGCCTCTGCTGGCTTTGCCCCAGCGTGTATATATGCATGGCACAACGTGTCAAGCGAAGCGGGGTTTGGCGCGGCGGGTATAAGAATTTGCGTTAATTATAACTGTTGTCTCGTGTTACACTACCAAAAAATGTAAGGATTACTACTAATTACAAGCGTTAAAGTTAAATATTACGTTAATTCAGACAGTAGTTTGGCGGCACACTTCCGTAAGATCGTTAATTATAAGTCTTGCCGCAGTCTCTATCAGATCGGGCAAAATGTTAAAAATGTACGTCACAAGGAAAGCGAGTAGGTTTAAACGGCGGGATCGTTTCTAAGCCTGTCCATGGCACAAAATTCAGCGCGATGCTGGCGTGTGAGAGGATCACAGTCAGACACAATCGGGCGGGTTTATTTATTATCATTTTATGACTAAAATCTTACTGAAATGAGCGATTATCTTGCAGATTTTACTACACACAAGAACCAGTGGGTTGAATCATGCACTTTCCATTCCAGCAGCCATTTGCTTTCTACCTCATGACAAACACGGGGAAAATCCATTCCCACACTTTTTTTCCAGCTTCTCGGCATCAGTATATATAATAGTGGTGCGTTTTTAATGTGCTTCAGTATATATATATATATATATATATATATATATATATATATATATATATATATATATATATATATATATATATATATATATATATATATATATATATATATATATATATATATATATATATATATATATATATACAGTACTTTGCAAAAAAAATGGCAGTCATATTGCTCAGCTAAATAAGCTGAAATCTAATTAAATATGCATGTTCTGCCCCAAATTTGCACTCCACTTAAGTGAGCAAACACTACCAAAAAAAAAAAAAAAATTAGCGTAGAGTAACGTCCCTTGATAATAGAGCAGACGACAATTTCTAATGCTAGTGGCAGAAAATGGATACAAAGTCAAAGTATATGTAAATTTCACAGCTTTGGAATGAAGGAAATCAAACATGTTCCAACATTTCTAAAACCTTGAACATTCCTGAGCGGACTGTCTACAGAGTTGTGAGTAAATTAAAAGCAGGTAATTGAATCGAGCGAAAAGAAGGTAGTGGGGGGCCAAGAATTTTGGTCACAAAGGACCATCGGTGTCTCGCCCAAATCGTTCGGGCTGGGCCAATGAAGAGTGTAGAAAACATACGGCAGCGCATGATCGAGTTGGGAAGCCCAGAGGTATCTAATGCTTTTGTCAACCGGGAGCTACACAGGATGAATTACACAAAAAAGCGGGTAATTTCGTCACCATTGCTCACAGAGACTCACAAACAGATGCGCTTGAACTGGTGCCACGAACACCAAAATTTGTCATGGGACAATGTGATTTTTTCAGATGAATGTTCTCTTTGGTCTTATCCTGCTCAAATAAATATTTGGACGAAAGGCTCTGTAACGCCTGTGTACCAGCGACCGAAACATACCTAGAAATTCCATCTTTGGGGAGGGGTGTCAGCAAGAGGTGCCACCCCACTGTGTGTTTTCACAGGAATTCTCACGAAAGAAAGGTACATCGACATACTAGAGGGACACCTTCTGCCATTTATGCAGGTCATGTACCCCGATGGGTGCACATTTCAACATGACAATGACCCAAATCATACAGCTCATACCCCCAAAGCATGGCTGCAAGAGAAGAATGTGATAGTGCTGAAGTGGCCCAGCAACAGTCCCGATCAAAACCCAATTGAAAACGTTTGGGCACTACTCAAGAATCATTTAAAAAAGAGTGGACTCAGAGACGTTGAACAATTGAAGAAGGTAGCTGAAAAATACTGGGACAGTCTGACTCACAATTACCTACAAACATTTGTGGGAAGTATGCCTCGCTGCATCCAGGCTTGCCTTGCTGGAGAAGGCAACATTATATTGTACTGAAACCACTGTTAATAGATAGGGGAGATACCAATCTTCCTCTGGACATACAGTTTTTATTATTATTTGCTTCTATGAGTGTGCTGCGTTGCGAAAATATGACTGCCATTTTTTTTGCAAAGTACTGTATATTACATTTTTGTGTCCCACGGTCTGATGTTTGACAATTAGTCCTATGCTGTTAGGCTGATGTTCGTTGCAGCTACTACATTTACGATTATTAAATGAATATTAGTCACTTCTGTTAAATATTGCCAAAGTATTTTTGTTGTTCTTTTTTGTGTTGTTTGCACAACCGATGAAAATCGTATACATTTATGTTTTTTTTTTTAAATGTTAGCATTAAGTATGTTAACATAACGGTGATGACTAATTCACAGCGTTGTACATATTGATAGTGTTGAGAAGTAGTGTACATCAATACTGTTTAATGGCGAAGTGTATTAACAAATTTTTATGTATCCCACGTTTTACGCATTATAAATATACTGGGATCCCTCGTTTTACGAAAAAAAAGTTGAGTTCTTTTCTGAGAGCCTCTACCAAAGGGTTTGTTGTTTATAACAATTACTAGCATGAGGTAGTTAGTTGATTATACGCAAATGTCTCCCTCTGGGATACATTTGTGTGGCCCGGGACGTATGAGACCGCCTGGCCTTCCACGCTAGCATTATCCTGCTACGACACTAGCATTTATACTTGCTATAATATGGTACATATAGGAATGACCGACATTAAAAGCAAAAAAGACGTTTTCACACAAAACGCAGTATCATTCAAAGTTCAGTCAGCAGGCACTGCTCTGAGATGGCAAATATAGGGCAGTCCCAGATAATAAAAATGAATGAGAGCTAAGCACGAAAAGTGGGAAATGAATGTTGTGATTTGGGGTTTTTTTTCCATTGTTTAGGTAGAAAAGAGAGTTGTGACAAAAGTCGAAAGGAAACTAAAGACGTGTGAGACAAATGTCGAAATAACAGAAAGCCGTGTGCAAAATGTCGAAAACAGAGAGCCGTGTGTAGAAAGTTGTAACGTGTGGAAAAAAAGAGTGAGTCGTGTGAAAAATGGCGGGAAAAAGAAGTAGCTGTGTATAAAGAGGAGAGCTGTGGGCGAAAGACAGGCTTTTACAGATTTTTAGGACTTTAAGAAGGATTGTTACAGAGAGTTTATAGTTTTTAGATTTAGAAGAAAGATATATATAGACAAGAAATTTGTGCTAGGTAGTTTATAGTGTTAGATGAACTTCGTCTTTGAGATTATCAAGACCAGTTTATTATTTTCTTTCCTTCTGTTGGATATAATTCTTTTGGATGCATACACTATTTTGTTTATAAGTGAGTAACGAACATGTCAAATTTGTGAAAATACCGGTACTTGTCAAACGACGGTCAATAAACATATGCCGCATTGCTGTTTGTGGAATTTTACAGTATTTCATTTGGATTATACCTTGTCATGTTGAGACTGTTTTGCTTATCACTAAACACAAAAGGGAAGAACAAACCTGGGAAGAAAAATGAGCAAAAGTCAAGTATTACTATCTCTGGCGGAAGGCCAGTTAGCACTTGAACTACAACAGCATATAAAGGATTAATTCTGACCAAATAAAATCAATATAACTACTAGTGCCGTATAATCTACACGGCCACAATAGGCCATCACAGCAGATATTGATACCTCTACAGAGATATTATTCAAACTACTTGGCAAAATCTGGGAGAGAGAAGAAATATCAGCAGAATGGAACGCAGGTTATCTGGTCAAGTTGCCTAAGAAAGAAAATTTACAAGAATGCAAAAATTAAAGAGGAATAATATTACTATCAGTGCCAGGAAAAGTATTAATCAGAATCATCCTTGAGAGATTAAAATGGTTTTGATTGACTGACTTATTCTGGAATCATCGGGTTAAGAGAAAATGAAAATGGAGCAGGAAATTATACATGGAATTGACAGAGATAAATTGACATGTAAAGGACTTGAATGAACAGCACAGACATGTATAAATTGGAGCCCTTGAATGAACAGCACAGCAAAAGGACCTTCAGTGGCTTGTTAAATTTGGGTATGTCCTGTTACATCACGTTCATTATCTGCTAGATTATCACTTTCTTTCTTCATTTTCCACATTCATCGTCTTATTATTTGACATATTTTCTGCACCTACATTATTTGTGCTCTTACCACCCCCAGACTTGTTTACGTTTCACCAGGTGAATCGTAATAATACCAGGCTAATTAGACCGATTAGTGAATAAAACGTTTATCGCCTAAGCCGTCTAGATACCTTTGACAGAGTCGATCTTTATTGACACAAGATGGTGGCGCACGATCAACGAAAGGAGGGCCATATTGTCTGAGACATCCGTCTGGCGGATGCACGAAAACACAGGTGATATACGTAATCGCTTCCGCTGGCCCATCTTTGTATCAATATTACCAATAATCTGTTTGCGGAGACAATATTGGTGGGAGAGCATCTAGAACTAACTGCCTTATTAGAAAGAGTTCCCGCGTTGTAATTTTAAAATTTGATATTTTAAAATACGTGGGTGGATATTATGATTTAACACCCCAACCCATTTAGTTCTAAAGAGCTTAGCATTGGCCTAATTTGTGAGCCGAAATAGACTTTGACTTTCACTGGAAAATTCGTCGGAAGTACAATCTGGGATTTGAACTCAGAAATGAAAATATAATCTAGCGAAATGGGAGTCTCAAATCAGACTGCATCGTAACGTCAAATTAGCAACTCCCAGGAGCCAGAGAAGGATCGGACAAAGAATTCCAAAATTATAAGTGACAGATCGAAGTATTTGGGCAACTTTGAAACTTAAAAGTAAATCCGCATTTTTAAAATACAAAGACTGAAGACCTAAGGAATCAGATCACCCGTCATAAGAAGAATACTAAAATTTACACCTTTGAAGACCCATATTAGATACTCTTGAGTTTTGGCCACTTGTGAACCACTACTGCAAAGCTATGGCGCAGCAATCCGTGACATAGCTGTCAGCTGTTATTTGTTGATGTTGTTGTCTGATGCTCCTTTCGTCATGTTCTTTACTCTTCTGCTTGTTGTGAGAGCTTCTTTTAGCTCAATCTGAAGTGGAGCTATAGGGAGCATCGCCACTTAGTGAGATCAATAGCTTTATCCTCCAAGGTTGCTGAATTTATGTCTAGTTCCTTCGTGTCCCTCTCACACAAATCTATGAACCTCAGCTGCGGTCGGCAGGCTGTTCTTTTACCATCTACCAGTTGTCCGTAAAAAAATATCTTTGGGGATGCGACCATCTTCCAACGGCAAACATGGCCAAGCCAGCGTAGTCTGAGATGTCTATTTATCTTTGTTACCCCTCCTCTAATGTTCAGTCACCACGTGACCACTGACGGTCAGTCTGTTTTTCAACATAAATGTCAACAAGCTTCAAATCACTGTTGACTTCAAGGTAAACAACTGTTGAATTTCTCAGATCACGAAAAAATCCATCGCCAGAGTCTTCTTCTGATTAGATGGGTAAGATGATGGTAATTATCCCGGCTTTTCCTCAGTTTGTTGGCGTTTTTTGACTTTAATAAGAATCTTCAGGTCGGGTGTTGGGTCAGTCCTATTGTATGGCTCTAAAACATGAAGAACAACAAATACAATAGCCAAAGAACTGCAGACTTTTATGGTTGGATGCTTGCGTGGAGTGGAGGTATTGGGATGGTGTGGCAGAGTCGCCAGCGACAAGAACCAAACAAATGACAGTGAAACAAGAAATGACAAGAACAAGACAAGTGACAGTGAAACAAGAGATGACAAGAACCAGACAAGTGATAGTGAAACAAGAGATGACAAGAACAAGACAAGTGACAGTGAAACAAGAGATGACAAGAACAAGACAAGTGACAGTGAAACAAGAGATGACAAGAACCAGACAAGTGACAGTGAAACAAGAGATGACGAGAACCAGACAAGTGACAAACAAGAGATGACAAGAACCAGACAAGTGACAAACAAGAGATGACGAGAACCAGACAAGTGACAGTAAAACAAGAGATGACGAGAACCAGACAAGTGACAAACAAGAGATGACAAGAACCAGACAAGTGACAAACAAGAGATGACAAGAACGAGACAAGTGACAGTGAAGCAAGAGATGACGAGAACCAGACAAGTGACAGTGAAACAAGAGATGACAAGAACTAGACAAGTGATAGTGAAAAAAGAGATGACAAGAACCAGACAAGCGATAGTGAAACAAGAGATGACAAGAACCAGACAAGTGACAGTGAAACAAGAGATGACAAGAACAAGACAAGTGACAAACAAGAGATGACAAGAACCAGATAAGTGACAGTGAAACAAGAGATGACAAGAACCAGACAAGTGACAAACAAGAGATGACAAGAACCAGACAAGTGCCAGTGGAATAAGAGATGACGAGAACCAGACAAGCGATAGTGAAACAAGAGATGACAAGAACCAGACAAGTGACAGTGAAACAAGAGATGACAAGAACCAGACAAGTGACAGTGAAACAAGAGATGACAAGAACCAGATAAGCGATAGTGAAACAAGAGATGACAAGAACCAGACAAGTGACAGTGAAACAAGAGATGACAAGAACCAGACAAGTGACAGTGAAAAAAGAGATGACAAGAACCAGACAAGTGACAGTAAAACAAGAGATGACAAAAACCAGACAAGTGACAAACAAGAGATGACAAAAACCAGACAAGCGATAGTGAAACAAGAGATGACAAGAATAATACAAGTGACAGTGAAACAAGAGATGACAAGAACCAGACAAGTGACAGTGAAACAAGAGATGACAAGAACCAGACAAGTGACAGTGAAACAAGAGATGACAAGAACCAGATAAGTGATAGTGAAACAAGAGATGACAAGAACCAGACAAGTGACAGTGAAACAAGTGATGAGAAGAACTAGACAAGTGACAGTGAAACAAGAGATGACAAGAACCAGACAAGTGACAGTGAAACAAGAGATGACAAGAACCAGACAAGTGACATTGAAACAAGAGATGACAAGAACCAGACAAGTGACAGTGAAACAAGAGATGACAAGAACCAGACAAGTGACAGTGAAACAAGAGATGACGAGAACCAGACAAGTGACAAACAAGAGATGACAAGAACCAGACAAGCGATAGTGAAACAAGAGATGACAAGAACAAGACATGTGACAGTGAAACAAGAGATGACAAGAACCAGACAAGTGACAGTGAAACAAGAGATGACAAGAACCAGACAAGTGACAGTGAAACTGAGAGATGACAAGAACCAGATAAGCGATAGTGAAACAAGAGATGACAAGAACCAGACAAGTGATAGTGAAACAAGAGATGACAAGAACCAGACAAGTGACAGTGAAACAAGAGATGACAAGAACCAGACAAGTGACAGTGAAACAAGAGATGACAAGAACCAGACAAGTGACAGTGAAACAAGCGATGACAAGAACCAGACAAGTGACAGTGAAACAAGAGATGACAAGAACCAGACAAGTGACAGTGAAACAAGAGATGACAAGAACCAGACAAGTGACAGTGAAACAAGAGATGACGAGAACCAGACAAGTGACAAACAAGAGATGACAAGAACCAGACAAGCGATAGTGAAACAAGAGATGACAAGAACAAGACATGTGACAGTGAAACAAGAGATGACAAGAACCAGACAAGTGACAGTGAAACAAGAGATGACAAGAACCAGACAAGTGACAGTGAAACTGAGAGATGACAAGAACCAGATAAGCGATAGTGAAACAAGAGATGACAAGAACCAGACAAGTGATAGTGAAACAAGAGATGACAAGAACCAGACAAGTGACAGTGAAACAAGAGATGACAAGAACCAGACAAGCGATAGTGAAACAAGAGATGACAAGAACAAGACATGTGACAGTGAAACAAGAGATGACAAGAACCAGAACAACAGAGTGACAAGAACAAAAAAAAGGGAACATGTGACAGTGAAACAAGAGATGACAAGAACCAGACAAGTGACAGTCAAACAAGAGATGACAAGAACCAGACAAGTGACAGTGAAACTGAGAGATGACAAGAACCAGATAAGCGATAGTGAAACAAGAGATTACAAGAACCAGACAAGTGATAGTGAAACAAGAGATGACAAGAACCAGACAAGTGACAGTGAAACAAGAGATGACAAGAACCAGACAAGTGACAGTGAAACAAGAGATGACAAGAACCAGACAAGTGACAGTGAAACAAGAGATGACAAGAACCAGACAAGTGACAGTGAAACAAGAGATGACGAGAACCAGACAAGTGATAGTGAAACAAGAAATGACAAGAACCAGACAAGTGTCATTTGAACAAGGTGAAACTAAATAGGTTCTCCCCCTCTGGTAAAGGAAAAGAAAAGACGATCCCAACAGAGGTTAATTAAATAAAAAGATCAAAAGTTGACAATAAGTTATGAAATAGTCAGTATGGGAAAAGAATAGGTTCCTAATGTAATCTATCCCGTGACTACTCAGATTAGTGAGATAAAAAAAGAAAGAAGAAACCACATAAGTATATGATGTTAACAAAAGACATAAGTTTCTTTCTCCGTTCATTCAATTCACACCCATTCAGTGGCCACTTTCAGACCTTTGCTTACCCCAGTAGTTGTCGCAGGCATTCCAAGGAAATACACTAATAAGTAATAAGACTATTTAGTGTCAAATTTAAGTTTTGCCAAATCCAGCCCAAGACTCGCCGTAGTTGCTGACTGCAAATTTCACGGGAGTCGCTAGAGTCGGTGATTTAGTTTGTCCTGGAAACAATAAGTTATCTATGCCTTCAGTTGGTTGGAGTAAGATTCATGCGTGGTTATCGCCGACGTAGGATGAATAGAACATATATAGTTCCTATTTTGTTTAGTCTCAGGTGGCTGAGACGCTAGGTTAAGTTACACAAATGTTGCTGACAATATATTTCGCCACAGCTGGCTGATGAGATTGATATAAGTAAATCTGGTAATAGTTCTGGTCCATAATTTAATGGTTCTATTCTGGTTTCTCTCATGAAAATGAGGAAAATTGGACCACACAGGTCACAGCAAGAAGCTCATCAATATTAAATATCCCTGGATGCATATAATATTATAAGTTCGTATATCATAAGTTCATATGGCCATAAAAAAGCCGCTAGTACTCAGGTTGATCAGCCTAGATTTTAGGAAAGAAAATATAAACATTTAACCAAATTATCACATGTAACACGTGTTAAAATAGGACCCCTTCATCACTCCGTTATAAATTAGATTTAAAACACACGTGCCAAGCTTATCTTATAGTTTTTTTTTTACGCGTGATATGAACCCTAGTCATTAAAAAAATTACATAAAATGGATAGAAGTAAATAATGTATACCTCAGTAGACAGTTATTTAATGTATGTACTAGTCAATTTAAAACATCTCTTACTGGGAAATTGCGAGTAATTAAATTTACTTTACGGCTGAAATAGATTTAGATATAAGTTATTTAATTAGCACAGAAAATCTCAGTGAAATATAATGAAAACTTTAAACACACTAAATCACTTAAAGGATAGTATATAAATAACCGCAATCAGAAAAATGAAACACTCCAAGAAAATCTAATAATTTTCACTCTGTACGAGAAATCTAAGATATCGAGCTAGTGAATTTCAGATAGATTTCTGAACAACTGATCATGGCTACTGGAGAGACATGATATATATTCGTAAATTCCGTTCTATCGCTCTTTAATGCGAAAGTCACACCTACTGCCAGATCAGAGCCCATTTGCCGTTCGATTCTTGAATCAAAGGTAATTTTACCACCTCTGCCGCCGACAACCTCTCTGGCTTGACTTTCATCATCTCCGCCTTGCCGAATATCAGCTACGCAATTAATTCCCCTGAAAGTTTTACAATTCGAGGTCCGTCTCAGACTTAACATCGCCCCTGATCAAAGAATCTATTACGCCATGCTCCGCGCTCTCTCTGTGTGTTCCACCGTGCTTAATTGCCAAACGGCTCACGTGTTAATTGCACTTGTGAATCCGGCGTTCCTGTAGCAAAAAATAAACTAGATGGGGAGGGGCAAAAGTGGATGATCACTGCTGCACTATTTCCAACTGTGACGAGCATGTCATGGCGGTCCTTGCTGTGTAGTCTCCAGGGTGGAAGGTGTAGAAATAGACCTAGGGTCGCGTGGAGAAGAGAGCTGGGGAGGGAAACAAAGCGTCGCCTTGGTACTACATTATTCCATCTCCACTTAAGTTTGTTTTGAGAAAAAACCGTTCACAGTTTTTTGGATTACAAGTTGAAAATAAAAATGTATCACATTAAAATGAAATTTATCTTGATGATCCAAATAGTTACCTGTAAGATATTGTGTAGAATAATAGATTAAACTATATAGTATTGATGTATGACCTCAGGTCAGTTTTGATCAAAAGTGGAGATCGAATAAAGGAAGAGGCTAGTAAAGACGTAGAAAGACCTTGCACTGTTGGCACTGGGCAGATGGCTTTGACATTTCTTTGTAGAAGGCCTTTGCTCAATTGGGATCTAAGGGTACTGAATGAATAAAGTAATATGTTTACCAGGGTAACGCTTCAACAATTGTACCTGCAATCCCAAGGTGGCTGTCTGAAGCTTAGTCGTCCAGGGCAGTTAGTTGCGTCAGACTCATTTCCCCCCCCCCCCCCCCCCCCCAATCTCCTTTGTAGTGAAATCCGATGCTTAAGGAGAGGTGCGGGAGTTAAATTGTCATCAAAATAAAAAAAATTAAGGATTTTGGGATTAGTCCATTTTCTGATACTTTAGCATCTCCTGAATCTAAATATAACAGAATTTGTCAAAAGTCTAAATCCGATGCGTGTGAAAATGCCTCGAAAAAAGAATAGCTTTCGTCATCTAAAACTGGAAAAGGCCAGAGCGAAGCGATGGAACCAAGATAGTGCTGGTAAAAGTCGCTACTTTTGTTATGGTAATGGTACAAAATGAATCACTGTAGAAAGCCAGGCAGTCACATGTGGTGAGGTCACGCACAAAAACATTTACACATATTTGGTTTTGATTTACTCTGTTAGACTGAGTGGTGGGGGGAAGAAGGTACTATATTTGGATATTGGAAATCTGATTTAATTTTCTTGAATTAATACACAATATGTCCTAATTAAAACCCATAAGGGTTCAACGATATACTTTTTGAAAAAAGTCACATGTGAATAAGCTATTATTTTTTTTTTAATTTATATATTTGTAAGCTATTAGTAAACGCATTGGCAGTAAAGAGTGATCACATTTTTCTCGTTTGACAAAATAACATGATTCCACATTATACGATAAATTATCATGGTATTTATAAGCATGTGACATATGTTTCTTAAGCTGTGATTATTCTTATGTACATTTTTCAGAACCATGTGGTCGCCCTAATGAGCCTAGTCTGCCTGAGGTTATACTGTCAGCTTCAGCTGTAAATGAAGGAGCCAGCACAAGCTCCTCTACAACTTCTACCTCTTTATCCCACAGCACTCCACGGTTCTGTAAAAAGCTGGAACTAAGTGCCTCATCGGTGCAAGAAGCTTCAACACCTAACAATACTGTCTCCAGAACTATAGTTGATATGTCTGAGATATGTAACCTTGTTAGTCAGCTTGCGTGTCCAGAATGCTATGGGAAGCTGTCTGCGGAAATTAATAATAAGGCCAAGAGAGGTCTTGTTCAACACATCAAAGTGAATTGTTGTGTTTGCAACAAAACCGTTGCATCAACGTACACATCATCGGTTGATGGACATAATTCACTCAGTGTGAACAAAGTTGCAGTTCTATTGCAGTTGTTATCAGGAATGGGACCCTATAAATTTAACTACTTTGCACAGAACATGGATATGCCTGGCCTGCATCAAAAAACTTTCAACGCAATTGCACAAACCTTTTATTTGCAAACACCAGAACTCGCAAAATTAATATTTGATCACCCTGCTAAGCTAGCACGCAGCGTAAACTTTTCTCAGAGCAATCAACCATATCATGAAGATATTATGGATATTGGAGTCAGTTTTGATGGCAGCTGGCTCACATGGGGCCAGAGTTCAAATATTGGTATTGGTTGTGTGGTGGAGATTTTGACAGGTCTTGTTATAGATGCCCATGTGCTTTCAAAATACTGTCAGACATGTGCTACAACTGGTTCTTTGCACCAGAAGGAAGAGCCGGGAAACTTCAGCAAATGGAAAGAGGAGCATGTGAAGCAAGGATGTGATATAAATTGTGAAGGTATTTACTTCTGAATCTTTTTTTTTTTTTTTGGTTTCTCCTTTTCCTTGTCTAAAAATTTAAATTGATGTAATTTTTATTTCTCAATAAGTATCAGTTTTAGTAACATAATTTATTACTTACATGTGTTTGCTTTGCTTCCGTTGTACTACATTTGCTTCTACATTGTAATGGAAAGTGTTCAATGTTTGCTTACATCATTATTTTAAGTGTTATTAATTCATACCTTTTCTTCTTTCTAGGAAGTTCAGGTGTGATGGAGGCTGAGGCAGCTAGTGTTTTATGAAGCCGGTCTGTGACACAACACAAATTTCGCTACACCATGTTAAGTGATGGTGATAGTAAAGCCTTCCATAAGGTCATGGCAATTAAACCATATGGCCCGAATGTTGAAATCATGACAGAAGAGTGTATCAATTATGTAGGCAAAAGAATGCATACAGCTCTTCGTAATTTAGTTGCTGAGTGCCGCAAGCAAAAAGTTACGCTTGGAGGACGTGGCCGTCTGACAGATGCAGCCATCCAAAAGCTTGGCATTTATTATTCCAGGGCTATCAGGCAACAGGAGCCGTGGTAGCATAGTGGTTAGTGCACTGGCTTCCTAGCGCAGTGGTCTATGGTTCGATCCCCAGATGAGGCGGGAATTTTTTAGGCCACAAACGGCTCCTGGGTCGACCCAGCCCCAATTGGGTACCAGGGCAACTCTGTGAAGGTTAAGGCGGCCGGCGTGATGCCGACCACATCACCCCTAGTGTGCCGACGGTCAAGATAAATGGGCCTAACACCATATTCCCAATATGCCACAATGGGTGTGTAACGGGTTCCTTTACCTTTTTTTTTAATCAGGCAACATGCTACTGCAGCTGATATGAAGAATGCAATTATGGCTAGCCTACATCATTGCTATTCAACTGATGGTTATCTCCAGCATCAGTTTTGTCCTACTGGCCAAGACTCTTGGTGTTTCTATAAAATAGCCTTATCTAGGAATGAGTATGCTTTTGGGCATCAAAAACGTATACATACGCCCTGGACTTTAAGCTGTTGAACAGACATTTGACACCAGTGTATGACAGGCTGACAAATCTGAAACTGTTGAGTCGCTGTGAAAGAAATGCTACCCAAAACTCCAACGAGAGCCTTCATTCAGTTATTTGGAGTAAAGTGCCAAAGCATATCTTCCATTTACGAAAGCGCGTGGAATTCTGCCTTCTACGTGCAATTGCTGAATTTAATGAAGGACCTGAGGGTGCTATATTTTTCAAGAAAGTCCTGGGGCTGAAAATTGGAAAAGAGGCTTGTCGACTGGCAGGAGCAAGAAAGCGTAAACGTCTCCTGCTCAGCTCTAAAACGGCAGAAAACTGCACTAAGAAAAGGAAGGAAATTAGGCACAAATCTCAACAGAAAGCCAGACAAGAAGCTGCAGAGGAAGCTGGACATATGGCCGGTTTGTTCTGAATGATAAGTAAGTTATTTTTTTGGCTGTAGAATTACATACTTATTTAATTATATTCTAATTATATCGAAAAATGTGATTTTATATAAATCTATTTTTCTCATACTAATTTTCTTATAACTTCCACTTATGTATTAATTGACATAGGAATCGGCACATGTATTGCCCATAATCGTTTAAAACTTTTTTTTTTGATGGATTTTAAGAATCGGATTAAACTTTTGATTTATTGCAAAAAGTAATGTAAAATTTAGTAAAATTTGTTACTATTTTTAGACACTATTTTCAAAGTCCTACAACTTTTTTTGTATTAAAGTTATCAAAAATCCACCATACAACAAGTTTTAAAATGTAATGATAAACGTTGTGTTTAAGTTTGGTATTTATAGCTTAATAAATAAAAAAAGTCTTAGCAAATTGAAGGAGAACAAAGAATCCAATATTGCTCAGCTCTAAAACGGCAGAAAACTGGTCTAAGAAAAGGAAGGAAATTAGTCACAAATCTCATCAGAAAGCCAGATAGGAAGCTGCAGAGGAAGCTAGCTATTCTGCCAGTATGTTCTAAATGATAAGTAAGCAATTTTTCAGGGGCAATATTACATACTTATTTAATTGTAGTCTATTTATGGAGAAAAAAGCGATTTTCTCAAAATCTACTTTTCTCATCCTAATTTTCTTATAACTTTCCCACTTATGTATTAATTGACATGAGAATTGGCAAATATGTTGCCCATACTCTTTTAAAACTTTTTATGCGATGGATGTTTAGTATATGATAAAACTTTTGATTTATTGCAAAAATTAATGTAAAATTTAGCAAAATTTGTTACTATTTTTAGACATTATTTTCAAAGTCCTACAACTTTTTTGTATTAACGTTATCAAAAATCCTTCATAAAAAAAGTTTTAAAATGTAATGATAAACGTTGTGTTCAAATTTGGTACTCACAGCTTAATAAATAAAAAAGCCTTAGCAAATTGAAACAGAATAGAATCCAATATGGCCGCCGTTTCTATCTCAACCAGTGGAGCAGTGACATCAAACTCTTCATTTTTCTTATCTAGTATTAATACAGGTTGCGTCTGTGCATTTTCATTGAAATCCAGCAATTAATAACCAACATAGCATTTCAGTGTAGCTCATCTCAAGCGACTCTGAACAAGAATATCCCTAAAATTCTGATCCCTAACTCAATAGACTAGCTCCAACAAATCCCCCAGACATCCAGACAGCAGAACAGGAGCTACAAGTCAGCTGCGAACGACAAAGCAGAGAAGACATAAAGAAAGCCATAACGCTTCTGAAAGATGGAAAAGCAGCTGGTCCAGATGGCATTGCAGCAGAGGCCATCACAGCAGATACTGATACCTCTACAGAGATATTATTCAAACTACTTGGCAAAATCTGGGAGAGAGAAGAAATACCAGCAGAATGGAACGCAGGTTATCTGGTCAAGTTGCCTAAGAAAGGAAATTTACAAGAATGCACAAATTAAAGAGGAATAATATTACTATCAGTGCCAGGAAAAGTATTAAGCAGAATCATCCTTGAGAGATTAAAAGGGTTTTGATTGATTGACTTATTCTGGAATCATCAGGTTAAGAGAAAATGCAAATGAAGCAGGAAATTATACATGGAATTGACAGAGATAAATTGACATGTAAAGGACTTGAATGAACAGCACAGCACAGAAAGGCTCAGGGATAAAGTGGACATGTTAAGACCTTGAATGAACAACACATCACAGGAAGGCTCGACATGGCTTTGTAGGATACAAATTATACTTGTATCCCTTTCTCTTGATTGCTTATTTATGTCCCACTAGCCCTTTCAGTCATAACTCACTATGGAAATGCGACCTTGAGGTGTTAGCTTGTTATGATATTTGGGTATGTACTGTAACATCACGTTCATTATCTGTTAGATTATCACTTTCTGTCTTCATTTTTCGCATTCATCGCCTTATTATTTGGCATATTTCCTGCACCTACATTATTTGTGCTCTTTCCACTCCCAGACTTGTTTACGTTTCCCCAGGTGAATCGTAATAATACGAGGCTAATTAGACCTGTCATTGAATAATACGTTTATCACCTAAGCCGTCTAGCCACCTTTGATAGAGTCGATCTTTATTGACACAAGATGGTGGCGCACGATCGATGAAAGGAGGGCCATTTTGTCTGAGACATCCGTCTGGCGGATGCACGAAAACACAGGTGATATACGTAATCGCTTCCGCTGACCCATCTTTGTATCAATATTACCGATAATCTGTCTGGGGAGACAATATTGGTGGGAGAGCATCTGGACAGGAAATAAGTTCACAGATTTGTTTGGGAGTTTGCATAAAGATGCAATCGGAAGTATTACTTCCTCATTAGAAAGAGGTCACGCATTGTAATTTTAAAATTTGATATTTTAAAACACGTGGGTGGAAATTATGATTTACCACCCCAACCCATTTAGTTCTAAAGCGCTTACCATTGGCTTAATTTGAGAGCCGGAATAGACTTTGACTTTCACTGGAAAATTCGTCGGAAGTACAATCTGGGATTTGAACTCAGAAATGAAAATATAATCTAGCGAAAAAGGAGTCACAGATCAGACTGCATCGCAACGTCAAATTAGCAACTCCCAGGAGCCAGAGAAGGATCGGACGAAGAATTCCAAAATTATAAGTGACAGATCGAAGTATTTGGGCAACTTTGAAACTTAAAAGTAAATCCGCATTTTTAAATACAAAGACTGGAGACCTAAGAAATCAGATCACCCGTCATAAGAGGAATACTAAAATTTACCAGACCAAGCGATTCTAATGCATCTAACCTAAGTTGCAATGTTTTTTCTAAAGTGTGCCAGGAGATTGTGTTCCCAAAAGTTACTTTGGGGTAAGTGTAAATACTTTTTTTACGAATGTGAATTTGACATGTTTTCCTTGCTAAGTGGTTATATATGAAGCTGGCAACCTCAATATATGAAAAGAGTATGTTCATAACCACAACAGCAAGCGCTGGTGTTTGTTACTAACCTTATATGTTTTCGTTAGTTTTATGTATATATATCGTCTAAGTATTGATTGGGCTTCCCCTGGGGCATCTATACTTAAAATCTTATCCCCTGTCATGTCTATATTGTGATTTCTATAGTAAATTTTTAATTCAAGCTTTTGTTGTTCGTACTTTTTTCAGTGTGTCAGGTAGTGGTCTATGTCATTTTGTTTTCCTCCTGACATTCTTGGCAGTGTGGTTTTTCTATCATAAAGTACGCTGCACCGAGACGGAGACGCCAAAGCTTTTTGTTCGATGGTACCTTAAATTCTTCTCTGACCTGACACATCCTTGTTGGTTCTTTTAGAAGTTTGAATGCGTGTCTGCCTTTACTACTGTCCTTCCATGTTGTTTTCCATTCCTCGTTTATGGTTAGCTTTACTTGGCTCTTAATCTCCGATATTCCAAGTCCTACACACTTATATTGTTTTTACTTATTCTTCCATATTTGGAAGACTAGTCTGCCATCTCGTTACCAGCTATACCTGTGTGTGCTGGAACCCACATTAGCCTCACCCTGCACCCTCTGTTTCCTAGTGATGTATTAATTGCTAAAATTTCTTACTTTATGTCTGGCCGGCTGCACTTATTTGGGTGTTCTAGTGCTTGTAGTGATGACAGTGAGTCTGTAAAAACCGTTACTGCTTCTGGCGGATTATCTTAGTTTATTTCTAAACTTTTTAGAATTACTACCATATCCGCAGTAAAAATCGAAGCTCCTTCAGTTAAACTGTAACTCTTCTTAATTCCCCACTGTGGTATCACTACGCCTGCACCTAATTGTTCACTATCGCCCTTGGATCCATCAGTGTAAACAGCCAGACTTTGTTTTGTTAGTTGATTTATGAACTGTCTACTTATCATTTTGGCTTCCCTATCTTCTATGTTCTGTTTAATCTTTTCAGTAAGTGTGTAGTCTATGATTGGTACTTTTAGTTCCCAGGGTGGTATTGTGCTTCTATATTTATTACTATTAATTGATTGTGTTTGATAGTTCTTTTAAATGTATTAGATCTTCTATAGTTCTCCACCCTGTTGGATATCTTTCTTTTTTCAGGGGGACATCCCATATACTTGGTTGGTTTTTGACAAATGAGGTATGTGATGGATGGATCACTTCTTGTGCTACTTTGGCTCCAAAATTACTTCTTTCCGTCTTAGATCAAGGGGCGGTATGCCGAGAGCTACTTCTAGTGATTCTACTGATGTTGATATAAATGCGCCTGAAATGGTTCTCATGGCTATATTTTCAATTATGTCCAGTTTTGCTTTGCTAGAAGTTGAAACTGAGTCGTAGACTATGCTAGCATAGTCTAGCTTCTTCTTATGAATGAGTTATAGAACATAAGCATTATTTTGTTGCTGGCCCCCTATCCATTACTTTTATTACTCTTAGCATATTTAGGAGTCCCCTACAGCTTTCTACTAAAACATATATATATATATATATATATATATATATATATATATATATATATATATATATATATATATATATATATATTATATATATATATATATATATATATATATATATATATATATATATATATATATATATATGCTTATTCAAATTTAGTTGTTTATCAAAAGTTATGCCCAGGGATCTAGTTGTTGTGGAGGTACCTATTTTCTGTCCTTTAATGGTTACCGGTATATTGATTTTGTTATATATGTTTTAAATCCCTTGCTGAATATCATACCAACTGTTTTGTTTACATTAATTTGGAAGCCCCAAATGTTCATCTACCAACGGGCTGATCACCCGTTTGCCAGTCACTTCGATTACGGAAACGACAGCAAATGGATTGATTTGCCGTTGCCCTAAAGACGCCAATAGGTGTGATGGGAAACAATGGCAAAGAAAACCTATCTGCTGTTGCCCTAAGACGCCACTAGGCGTAATGGCCACTGACTGCTTTGACGGTCGGTGGCTAAGGACGGAAGAAGAAGAAGAAGAAATGTTCATCTATTCCGAAACTTTGTCTATTTGATTTTGCAGTTGTTTGTATACATGGTTTATGCTTTTCCAGACCGCCAAATGGCAGTCATCTGCAAATTGCGATAGTGCAGTCTAAATGTCTTTAAACTTATCTGCTAGATCATTTACAACTATTGTGAAAATTGAAGGTGAAATCACTGATCCCTGAAGAAGCCCTTCTGTTGTTCATATATTTCTGACTTATCGTTGTTTACATGTACAGTAAAATACCTGTCCTGTAAAAAGACTTGTTGCATAAATTTTTGTCTCCATTTTATAAAATGCTGTTTTTGCCTGGTGTTGCGTGTCTGTTATATATATATATATATATATATATATATATATATATATATATGAAAATATATTATATATATACGCACTCTTTTCTTTTATATTACAAATATGTATATATATATATATATATATATATATATATATATATATATATATATATATATATATATATATATATATATATATATATATATATATATATATATATATATATATATATATATATATATATATATATATATATATATATATATATATATATATATATATATATATATATAATTGCTGGGGTAGAAATTGTAGACACCGCAAACAGCCAAGATCACTGCTGGGGTAGAACCTGTAGACACCGCAAACAGCCAATAACGAACTGAAGCAGTAAAGCCGCAAAAGGTGAAGTGGACAGAATACACACTGTTTATTTTTACGCTGAACGCTGCTCCAAATGCATTATAATAAAAGCCAATATATCAAATGGCATAACATATGCAGTCGTCGATATAACTCTGTACAGTCTGTTCGTATCTAGAACACTGTCCTTTCAATCTTCAATGTTTTAATATATCAGTCTCACTCGACATGAAGAATCCATACTCCCTTTACGAAGATATCTAGATACACCTCACAAAAGATCTTGATGTACTAGTGATGGTGCAACATAGGGATGTAGAACAATTATAGATAATTTTCATCAGCTCAAACACTTGCGTCCACTCGCCATGACACACACACATCGAAGACCTTGCAGACGATCTCAGCCTTCTGCATTCCTAGTTTTCACGTCTGCCAATCTACACCAAAGCAATGACGTCACTTTCTGTATTAATAAATGACTGCGTATAAAATAAACAAACAAGGAGCTCTGTCGAGCTACCTAATGATATCGACACAATCATTATGAATTTTAATCTTAACACTTGAGCTATTCTGCTCTTCACTTCTGAGCTGCATCTACCATTCCATGTTATTAACATGGCTATTATCATTCTTCTTCTTTTCTTTGATCCTTAGCCGCCGACCGTCAAAGCAGTCAGTGACCATCACGCCTGGTGGCGTCTTGTAGAGCAACAACAAATTGATTACACTTTGCTCGGCAGAGAGCCCCAACTCTGGCTCAACCACTGCATCTCAGCCTCCACAGTCCTCCGCTAAGTTGTTTTTGGTCGGCCTCTCTTTCGCCTTCCCTCAGGGGTACATAGCACAGCTGCTCCCGCTGTGGCATCGGGGTCTCCTCTGAGGACATGCCCAGCTCCAGCGTCTGCCAGCTATGATGGTGTGCATGTCCTCTTGCTTGCTCCGAGTAAGCAGATCTTGGCAGGTGACGGTATTCGGCCAAAAGACCCGGAGAACTTTTCTTAGGCATGTTGTGTGAAAAGAGGACAATTTCCTTCTCTGTAACTCTCCAGCATTCCGCACCATAGAAAAGCACAGAAAGCAAGCACACAGCTCTGATATAATCTTAATATTGTGCTTGTGCTGTACTGAGAGGACTTCCAGATGATGTTTAGACTAAAAAAGGCCGTTCTTGCTCTGTTCATTCTGTTGTTGACGTCTTCGCTTGCTCCGCCGTCTGGTGCCACTATGCATCCCGGGTATGCGAAGGTGTCCGTCCGCTCCAGTTGCTGATTCCCCACTGACATGGGCTCAGGGTTGCTCACATTGAGCGACACGACCTCTATCTTCCCTAGACTGATGCCCAAAGCCCACCTGCTGGCTATACCTGTTGTCCATCCGTCCCTTCCCGGATGTGTCGACGCGAATGCGCCAGCAGTGCAATGCCATCTGCATACCCCAGATCTTCCAATATAGAAAACGCAGTCCATCTCATCCCTCTTGGACCACCCTCTGCCGTCCGGCGCATCACCCAGTCCATGATTGTTAAAAATAGAGTGGTTGAGAAGGGGCATCTCTGTCGCACCCCCGCCCTCACCTCAATGGTTAGGTTGCTCCGCCGAACGCCACACGCAAAGCTGGCATAGAGGCTTTTTATGATTGACACTATTGTTGCGCACATATTCTTTTGTGTGGCGCACAGATTACTGTTGGTACGCATACAAATGTAAAATGTAATTATTTGTCTGATAAAAACATATTTATCTTTGAATTCACGATTCTTAGTCTAAGGGACAGAACTCAGATTAGTCGATGTGTATTCATTCTGTGAGTTATCTGTTCTTGTATCTTTCCTGAATATCGAACTTGGCGTATGAATCTAGACTTATGTCATATTTTGTGTCTGGTATGGCCAGAAACAGATTATTCTTGCTTAGGTTTAGGCAGGGATGTTTATGACCCGAATCTATGTGTATTTCTTGTTTATGTAGGACGAGTCTGTCTTATATCTTTATATCTTTGTATGTCTAAGTCGAACTATATCTTCGGTGTCGAACTCGGGGTCAAAGGTTGTTCGGCGGATGTGTCGCTAAGGGGACGTGAGAAGGTTCTGCCCTGATGGGTGCTGAGTTGTTGTAGCGGCCTGTCGCCGAAAAGTGATCTCTATACTAGTGGGGAAAGAGGTAGTCTCTTTAGACATATCATGTATTATTCACCCCAGTGTTTATTCTTACTGCCAAGGAATAGCAGAATCATATTCTAGTGTATTTCTGATACCAAGGTAAAGACGCATTTCTTATGAACTTTTCCTGAGGCATTGTATTCGATGGGCAGTCGTACGGTTGTACGTTTAGATGAATATTAACCAGATGAAGATGACATTCATACCTAGCAGCACCATATTATGTGATGAAGTCAATAGTATCAATGGTAGAATCTACAAAGCAATGAGGACATTTAATGAATGATCAGCTTTGATTGCGCTTCATAGTTTGTATCCTGGGTGAGTGACAACTCACTGGGAGGAGAAGCCATTTTGAATCCTATATTTTCCAATCATCGAGGAGAGAACAGGGATGCCCCATTACTATCACCTGATGAGTCCAGAGATCACTGTTACAGAAGAGAACCCACTACTAGTGGTTCAATATTGTTATCAAAAAAATATGTGCTGAGCTTTTCCTAAAGGAATCTTCGCTAGACGAGGTTAGGTCTAGGAACCATCTTGAACCTTGTTTATGAACTGACGTGCTCTGTCAGTAAAGTCAGACGACATATATTGGAATTACTGAGTGCTTGTCTACTGACATTCCATTGGTACTGTTATGCAACATGAATGCCCATGTGATAGTGTATTTCATTGATCAACATTATTATGATTTATGCCAACCTATCTGCTGTCCCTGTACCCGTGCTGTCAAGTGTGATCGTTCGAATTAAACTGTATGAAACGTACACAGTTGTTGGCGTAAATGACTTCCAGCCATCGGTGAGTGAGATTGGTCTATTTGTCAACTCTAACTAACGTTTGCCATCATTCGCATGTACTGTATCCTCACTCCATGTCTACACACCACTGCGTAGGTCGAGTTGACCTTTTGTTTGTCTTCATTTTGACAACGCCCATCAACACCCTCCGAACACGATTGCAACCAAACAAGCAACAACTATGCAGCTTGGAATTCCACAAGCCCTCAGCACTTTCCACAAACTGTCCCTAAGCATACCGTCAAAAGCCCCTTCAAAATCAACGAAATTAATGTACCGCTGTCTTGCCATTCCGAGCACTGCTCTATGTTCCCGAGGGTAAACATATGATCTACACATCCACAGTTCCCTCTAAATCCTGCTTGTTCTTTCCTCAGTTTGTGGTCTACTGCTTTTGAAATTCTCTGTATAATTATCCTGCCTAGTAATTTGCTGGGAACTGAGAGAAGAGTGATTCCTTTCCAATTATTGCAGTCTGCAAAATCTCCCTTCTAGGGCAATTTGACAATTATTCCTTTGTTCCACTCCGTTGGTGTTGTCCCTGTTTTCCAGACTTGTGCAAATAGTGGTTCTAATAGTTCTGCTGCTAGTTCAGGGTCTGTCTTAAATAGCTCTGCATTTAAGTTATCATGGCCAGGAGCTTTTCCATTCTTTAACCCTTTGATTGCTGTGATGATTTCTTCTTTTCGTGGAATGTCTGTATTAACATCTAGATCATTTTCAGCCTCAGGAACATTCAATTGTGTCTCTGGTGGTTTCTCTGAAATGCTCTGCCTATCTTGTTTCCTGTCTCTCTGCTGTCGTGACGAGATTTCCTTGCTTATCTCTTACTAATGTAATATTGTTTGCACCTCGTTTTCCGCTGATGATTTTAGTTATTTTGTATACTGTGCTTTGTTCATTTCTCAGTGCTGCCTCTTCTGCCTGTCTTGCAATATCGTCTAGGAAATTCCTTTTGTTGGCTCGGGTTTGGCGTTTAACTTCCGTGTCCAGCTGACTGTACTGTTCGCTATATAGTTGCTTTAACCTGGGGGACTTCGCTTCTGTTTTCTTTCTTTTCATTTCCTTTCTCATCGTTATTGTGTTTAATGTTTCTGGTGTTATCCAGTCTTGCTTCTTTCTTTCCTGGAATCCCAAGCATAATTTGCTGCTTTCCATATATATTGTTGAAATGGTGTTGAATTTCTGGTCTATATCATCAGTCAATGTCTTTTCATGACTTTTGGCAAATTGATATCGCTTCTTTATATCAGCCGCAAAAGCTTTTCTGGTAAGGGGGTCCTTCAATTTGCTGATGTCAAACCTTTTCTGTGTAGTTACAGTTGGTCCAGCCAGTGATGCCACAGCTGGGTATTTCTTACTAGATCTGGGTTTTTGGGCTTCCGTCTGGGTATCTGGGTAATTTTTTTCAAAATCTTCATTAATCTGGGTATATTTGACAATTAACATTTACAATGTATGTATATTCTGTGCACTGAGCATTATACATTATATGTATATTATAATTAAATGTCAAACATTATGTGCTATATATTTTTTATTCCACTTAAATTTAATTCTTGTTTTTAACCACATTCAATGACGTTGTTTTTTGACTCGTTTACATCAGCTATCTATTTCCTGTTATTCTGTTAATGGCTGTCATCTGCAATACTCAGTCATTTTTGCGATATGTTATAAAGTCTTCTTTTTACATTTAGACTTAAGCAGATAAACAGCATATTGGTTTTGTTTTTTTGTTTTTGTTATAATAAGATTATAAAATGAGCGATGATGAAGGTACGCTAGGTAGTTGTGGTAGCATGACGACACACACGCCACCGCGTAAAAGAGTGAAGCCATGGTATCTGCAGGCTTTTTGTGCTAACAGACAGCGAGCTGAAGGATTGGATAAAGCCGGACTCTGGTCATCGCTATGCTGCGATTTGTAAGGTCTGTTCCTGTACATTAACTAATGCCAACAAAACAGCTTTATTGACACATAAAAGCACACAGAAGCACATGAAAAACTTCGAAGCTAAAAGCAAAACTCTGAACATTAACAAGTTTTTCATCAAACCAAAAGAGCTCTGTCTCCAAGACAAAATTGCTAAAGCGGAGATAGTGTTGTCGGCTTTCATGGCAGAACATAATACTCCGTTTTCGCAAGCTGATCATTTGATTGAATGTTGCAAGCAGATGTTTCTAGACAGCACAATTGCTAAAAAAAATGTCACTGAAGCGCACTAAGGCTGCCTATGTGATGCAGTACGGCATTGCTCATTTTGAGCGGTTTGAAGTTATAAACATTTGCAGAAATCAGGAATTTTCTATACTTGTTGATGAGAGTGCTGATATTTCTACGAACCAGATGTTGGCAGTCGTTGTGCGATTCTGTGACACAAAAACAAAAAAAGTAGTTGATTCACTGTTATACCTCATTGAGGTGGATGATGGGACTGGTCTTGGCATGTTTACCACTGTTAAGAAATTGTTGAGCACGCATGAAATCCCGCTTAGTAACGTCATTGGTTTTGCTGCAGACAACTGTGCCAGTATGATGGGGACTGCAAGTGGTTTACAGGCACAGCTGAAGAAAGAGATTCCACATGTCTTTGTTCTCGGCTGTGTTTGTCATTCATTTGCACTTTGTGCAAATGCTGCCAGCAACCACCTACCGTCTTGGCTTGAAATTTTCATAAAGAATGTCTGCTTCTATTTTTCGCGTAGTAGTAACAGAAATCTCCAGTTCCAGTTAATACAAGATGTAGTTCAGGCCCAGAAACATAAATTGTTGAAGCTGTGTGAAACACGCTGGCTGTCCCGTGAAGCAGTCATTGAGAGGATCCTTGAGCAATGGGATGCTCTGCAAGTGCAGTTTCCAATCCGAAGCTTCAGTGGACAACGTCGACGGTGTGGGGCAAATCCTGCAGACGATGAACACTGTTTGCACGAAGCACATGCTTCTATTTGTTGGCTACATACTGGGTAAAGTTAACGTCATGAACATGGAATTCCAGTCCGAGAACTTCCGTCTTCACAAAGTGTACACGAGTGTAACAAGAGAGTATCGTTTTCTTCTCAGTATGTTTATTAGGCAGGAAGTATTGCAGCATGAGCATCGCACTCTTGCCGACATTGAGCCTTCGAATGTACAGGTGCACAAGAAACTGAATTACATTGAGCTGGGTGGACGATGTGAAGCGCAGTTAATGCGACAACCGTTACGAGATAAAGAAGTCCAGTTTCGCAAGGATGCATTGGCATACCTGATTGAACTTTGTTCTCAAATACGACGCAGGTTCCCACTTGAACAAAACAGTGTTCTGGTGCAAATGCAGCTGTTGAATCCAAAGCAAGCTCTCTAGATCAATACACGTTTTGTCATTCCATTAGCAGCGCAGTTCCCAACAGTTGTTTTAGAAGAGAGCCTTGATCGTCTGTCTGATCAATGGCGAAAACTGGCATCGTACCGAAAAGATCTTGGACATCTAGTGGATGAGGATCCGCCCGCATTCTCGCTGGGACTGCAACAAGTAACTGATGCTAATAACCAGAAGAAATTTGATGTTTTGGCTGACCTCATGTGCACACTTATGGCACTACCTCACTCCTCAGCATGCGTCGAAAGAGTATTTTCGAAGGTTAACTTAGTTAAAACTAAACAAACCAACAAGCTTTTGTGTGAAACAGTTTCCAATCGAATACTAGCCAAGCAAGCAGTTGCCAAAGATGGAGTTTGTCATAAGTTTAATCCTAATAAAAGCGTGGTTGAAGATGTACGTGAAGGACGTTGTCGGCAGATATATGCACAGATTTTGGAACTTCACAATTGTTACCGCTCGCTTTAATAACATTCATGATATAATGAGAGTGGGTGTTTAGTTAATGCTTAAAACGTTCATGCGCCCACACAGAGCAGAACATAATTCTTATATCACGCGAATGTCGAAAATATCAATTTCTATACGACTAACATACCACTGCTACACATGAGATACTGTTAGTGAATTCAATCTGTTTGTTGACATAGATTTCGCCACACAGGCTATTTATGGTCATGCGTTACTACTGTCACGACTACTGTTTTCCTACCGTGTTAAATGTTGCAGTGAGTGTGCGTGGGTACATTCACACACTACAGGTAAACGCATCAGAGGCATGGAATGGTGTAACGGCAGATGAAAGTTAATGACGTTTATTACACCACAACACGTTACGTTAATATCGAATACACAGTCATAATCAAATTACAAGTCATAGCAATACAATAATACAGTACTCCAGTCACATCTCCACTTCTCAGAATCATTAGCGCTATACATCATCAATACTGGATCCTCTCAGCAACGGTCGGCATCACCGTGCTAATATAATAAATAATGGCCTCCTCAAATATGCCTCATCAAAGACGCTCTCAACATTGGCGCTCTAATGTAAATATGGATCCTCTCAATAATAACAATGGATCCGGTTAGCAAACGGACATCATCCTCGCCGTGCTAACTACTTAAATGGCCTCCTCAAATATGCGCTATAATATTCTCATGGATCCTGTTAGCAACGGTCGGCATCACCGTGCTAATATAATAAATAATAATGGCCTCCTCAAATCACCTCAATGGATCCTTACCTCTTCAAAAATACTCACAAACATAATTCTCCAATAAACTCAGGAATTACTGGCCTACACAAATAATGGCCTCTATAACTTTTGCCCTGCGCAGGCATACTCAAAACACACACTGTAGGGCCGACCTCTCCAGTCGGTGCCCAAAAACAGACTGCAATTAGTTCACACACTAGTCCCGCCAAAAAAGAAACTAGACTCGGCTGTTTAAAAAACTCAACTCAGTCTCGATAATTGCATGGGCTAGTCACACGAGCTTACTCACAGCTCAAGACAGTTCAGAGAAAACACATCTCCGCAATTTGAACTGACCAGTGTTCGCCACGCTTACCGACTTGGAAACTTCTCGATCACACGAGGGAATTCCCCTATCACAATTTTAACTTAACATCAGCTTAATCAAGCAACGTAACCCACAATCGAATCTATTCGCTTAACATGTTCAAGATCACTTCCCCTTGCTAATATTTACTCTGTATCAGTTGCCACACCGCCCGGGAAAAAAAATGATTTATCTTTTTTTTTTTTTTTTGAAAATTTAAGTGCCAAAAATTTAGAGATAAATGAAATTATATTTTACGGCTACCAAAAAAAATGTACCTATCCAAAAAAATGTACCTATTAAAAAATGTACCTATTAAAATAGTACATCTATAAACAATTTCAGCAATAAATGTAAAATTACAACTAAAACATCAAACATAATCAATCAAATATCCCAATGAATGTTACCGATGTAAATTACAACAAAAGCATCAATCATAATACAAGCATACCAAAATTAATCTTAATAGAACACCAAGCTAAGTACATTTAGTACAAGCAACAAGCAATAGAAAGTAAAAGAACAAGATAAAGCAACAGAAGAATGATCTGTAGTAAAGGAAAGTAAGAAATCGGAAAATGAGAAACAATCAACAATACCACATAATAACCAATAAGTAAAACGATTTCATGAAAAATAAATACAAATTTATCAAAATACTAGTTACATTATATTAAGTTATATAATTAACTCAAGAATACAACGAATGAAAGTATAAGTATCGAAAGAAGAAGAAGTATACAAGTAGAATGAAGAGAAACGAAGATGTGATACAGAAATATAAACAAGATATGAACACATATCGAAAAGACAACAAAAGGATAGAATTAAATGAAGAATAGTCAACAAAGACGAATGGAAAACAAAGGTATGAACGCATAGAAAGTCAATAACAATACATACTAATAAATGTTTAGATCAGACAATATCTTTCAAAAATTAAATACAAACATGATTACAAGGCACAAAATCAAATGTCAAAGTATATCCATACTAACACCACAAAAAGAATAATTCATAACTAAACAAAGCCTAATAAGTAATTTAACTAAGTTACAAAAGTTATACTTAACTGAAAATAAATTATAAACCTTACACAAACACATAATAGCATTTGCGATAACTAAGTTTTGACCTAACGCACAATCAACCGCTAAATAATAAAAATACATCATAATATCAAATAAGACAAGTTTCCAAAGAAGTAATATCCCTTTCAATCATAGGACACACAAAAATAAATTACAATGCCAAAAAACAATTCTTTTCCCAAAATTACCATACAAAATATTTCAGAACGATAAGTTATCAAAAAATAAAATTATTATTTAAGTAATTCTAAGTCATAACTAATAAACTAACAATGAAATTAACTTTTAACAAAATGAGAGAAGCATAAAATATCTTATCTCTAGACAAACACTTAAATCAAAACATGTAAGTTTTTCTTTTTTCTCAAAAAATACATCACCAAAAAAAAAACACCTAAGAAAAATACGATGCCATCTGTATATCAACTTTCCAACATACAAACATAACATTAAATTTATATAATTATCCTAACAATTACAGCTACAACCCGAAAAATATACAGATCAATAATTATGATCTAAATGAGCACAGGTTTGACACCGCTCACTGCATTTATCAAAAATTACACACAAATTATTACCAACACATATGTTACACACAATCAAAACAGAATAGTATACAAATGGCATAAAAAATTGGACTGGTACATTATCGAAACAATCAAATATGTTCTGCAAAAAATATATATGTAGCAATCAAATGATGCATAAAAATGAACATCATAATGTTTCAAAGAAATTACAAATATTTTAATACAACATCATATGATATATTATCCACAGAATACAATAACATGTACTATTCTAAAAAAATAAATCAGCTGTAAAAAAAAAATTCCCGTCAATCTGTCGATAATTCCTGATCCTCCAAAAAGTGACTCGTCAGATGTATAGCGAGACGCTCATAGGTTCCGCTTGATAGATAATCCACATTCTTCACGAATAATGTCAACAAGGGCGCCAACTCATCACAACGTCGCACGCTACGAGATAATACAAATGAAAATCTCTTATAATCATCTGTTAGATTTAATAAGGAAAAACGGAAAATCAACTTTCACGTTTACCTATCCCTTGTGGTGGAGTAGAGTCTTGGCCCCTTTTCACACATCTCAGCAAGCCCTCCTCAAACGTGTAGACATCACATAAGGCTTAGAGACAACTTGACCGTAACGAAAGTTCAACTCTGCTGTATGCTGAAAAAATTTACCACATTCACAAGAACGAGATGACCTTTCGACACCACTAGTGTGACAATCAATAGTATTATTACTTTGCTTGTTAATAACTTTGCTCTCATGTGGAGTACAGCTAACCTGGTTACGATTTCTATAATTGCTGTTAAGAACATTGTTATTTGTTCTATTGACACAGTTGTACTGTTTTACATCCCAGTTAGCATAATTACGATTAGCATTTTCTCTTGGATAAAAATATCTACTAGATAGAACTGGCTTTTTATCAAAAAGTTTATTACCAGATTGACAAACTTTCACATAATTATTTCCACTATAATTTCTAATACTCTTAGAATCACGATGTTGTGATCTGTCAAATTGTTTCTTGTTTTTAGGCAAAGAAACATTACTATATGAAGAACTCCCTTGGTATATTCTAACCTCCGAGTTATATCTCCTATCAAAAGTGTTTTTATCTTTGCTTAAGGCAATGTGTTTAAGAAATGAGTCACACTGACTTGACTGGGTATGACTAGAAGGTTTGACAATCTCTTTATGGTTTTTCACAAAATATGTTTCCTTCCTGGAACAAGGAGTGCTATTTTACTTCCCTGTTATCAAGCCATCAGAGTTCTCACTTAATACTTGGTTTGTTTTTAACACCCTGACTTGATATCTATTCCTGTTTATTTCATTATCTACAGGACTGTCTAATACTGTAGATTTTCCTTTGCTAGCTTGCCACCAGGAACCAATACCATTAGAATCATTGGCATTGCGTTGAAAGTTATATTTCCCTCGAAAAGATTTATGTCCACTATTTTTGACTTTAGAATGCGCAAAAAGTGTATAGGACTGACTTTTTGCTTTATGTCTTTCACTGTCAACACTGACAGAAGACCACCTTTTTTTTCTTCAAGAGAATGTCGAGTAGACCATCTATTATCATTCTGGCTTCTGAAATTTGAATATCTTTAAGTGCAATCTCTGCACTTTATTTTTTATTTAAACTCTCAGCTCTTAAAACTTTACAGCTTTCCTCTGCTAGTAAATTTTTAATCTTAGTGACCTTCTCTTTCTCAACCATCAACACTACTAATGTCTCTTTCTCATACTGTTCTTTATTTGCTCTCAAATGAGTCAACTCTAATTGTAGTGACCGAATCTTAATATCATCACTGCTCTTATTAAGCTCATGAATCTTTTTCTCTTCATGTTCGCCACCGAGATTTGCAATATCATCTAATAAATCAAGGAGCGTTTCTGTATACGTCCTATTATGTTCATCAGTCTCAAGTTTCAATTTCTCATAACTCTGCTTATTTTGTTGGGCCTCCTGTGTAATATTTTCCACCTCAATTTGCTTCTCTTTCATCTGAACTTCCAATTGCTTTATGTTCAACAATGCTGAATCCAAACTTGCTTGAACACTAGCAAGTTCTGAGTTTGATTTGCCTAAATCATCTGTAAGTTTAGAGACTTTTTCATGTAACTCACTTACTTTAGCAGTACATTCTATGAAACTTTCCCTTTGCTCTATGGTACTCTGTTTTATGTCCAGTTGCTTCTTCTCTTCTAGCTTCCTTTTCCGATACCTCTCATTAATTTCATCAATTTGCTTTTCACAAATCAGTCTTGTTATTTCAGACTCAGTCAGCTCACGGTCTCCAAATCCTAATAGTTCACGGTATTTGTCATACTCCCACATTTTATAAGAGTTTCAACTGACTTAATCAACTACTGTACACCAACTTCTGTTATAGTACCTATATATAGCATACATTACCTATGCATCAACATATTGTACAATCAATCGATATAATTATCGAAACAAAACGACACTTATCAACAGGAAATAGCGATGGATAGTATAGCCAGACTTGCTGACATGCAGAAAAGTGGCACAATCTACACAGAACAAAATCACTTATCTTAATATACTTCCGTCCCTTCCGCCAACACACCAGATATCACAAAGTTCTGCAGATAAAAACGTTCCAGCGCAGAAAGGTACACGAAATAGCCTTTCTTCTCTTCAGGTTCTTGCCAAAGTGTAGAATGCGCTCAACACAGCATCAGCACACAGGAAACGCAGCACAGCAACCTCCGTGACTTTTGACTTGAGATAATCTGCAAACGACTCTTCAAAACACTTCACATTTAGTTAAACTTGACTGTCTACCAACAACCTGTCAACTTCCCACTGTTATATTCTACCGTGTTGGACACAGTTAACAAACCAGGTCGAGGACTATGAAGCAATGCGAGGATACATAAGCCACGCCCACACAGGGCTCTCCTATCACGCGAACTCCGTGGGTTTCATTCCGTTAAATAAACATTGGCCACCAATATATGTTACCGCTCGCTTTAATAACATTCATGATATAATGAGAGTGGGTGTTTAGTTAATGCTTAAAACGTTCATGCGCCCACACAGAGCAGAACATAATTCTTATATCACGCGAATGTCGAAAATATCAAATTCTATACGACTAACATACCACTGCTACACACGAGATACTGTTAGTCAATTCAATCTGTTTGTTGACATAGATTTCGCCACACAGGCTATTTATAGTCATGCGTTACTACTGTCACGACTACTGTTTTCCTACCGTGTTAAATGTTGCAGTGAGTGTGCGTGGGTACATTCACACACTACAGGTACACGCATCAGAGGCATGGAATGGTGTAACGGCAGATGAAAGTTAATGACGTTTATTACACCACAACACGTTACGTTAATATCGAATACACAGTCATAATCAAATTACAAGTCATAGCAATACAATAATACAGTACTCCAGTCACATCTCCACTTCTCAGAATCATTAGCGCTATACATCATCAATACTGGATCCTCTCAGCAACGGTCGGCATCACCGTGCTAATATAATAAATAATGGCCTTGTGGTAAAGTGGGATGTTATAAATATTTATAGGGGACTTAGTGTACTGACTGAGATCAGCTGTGAAGGTATCTGTATCTAATAAGTGTGATGTATTACAGATGACCTTACTTGCTACCACATTTATACCTCAGTCAGAATTATTCTGGAATATTGTGATGACTACGTTAAATGTCTAGGGTTATGAAAATGATGAAGTGTAAGTCACAACAACAACAGACAGATAAACAATTTAATTTATTCCACAACACTTTACAACACTGTGACACTCACACACATATAACACTCTATAAGACTATCTTAAATGAGTCAAGTGTAAAGTTTCAAATATATATGTAATAATTCTTTTCAATAATGGATATCCTGATTCAACTACACAGTGAACCAGGAATCACAATCAAATGTAATTACAAGTAGTATGTACACAGTTTATAAATATAATCTTTGTATTGACATATTTTATTATTCTTATCCTATGTGTGTAAGTTGTGAAGTAGTAATATGAGGTAATACTGGTTTTGTTTTTCAAGCTAGGTTGTTGTTTGTCATCATGACTTCAAGTGTTTGATTATCTTGGAAATAGTATTGGGAAAAGTTCACAGTTCCTGTCATTTGAAACAGTTTATTGTCCCTCTGTGTTAAATATACTGTCAATTCTTGAGGGTGGGGGGCACATAATGTTGAGCTACTCTGGCCACAGAAGCTTATCTTTTGTGATGGCGGCAGGAAAAGACTCCTCTGCTCGATTGCTTCCTGTGTTCTGGAGACACCTCACTGGTCGCTATCTGGACCAAGGAGTATGCTGTCAGCCTCTGGATTCAGCAAAACTCAGACCAGGTGCTGCTTCAATAACTTAGGACCACGGTCCCTGAAACAAGAAGGTTGTACCTCCTACTTCAGATCTAATTTATAATCTATTTCCACACTGAACACAATACATAACAAACACTGAGTTCAGAGCGGTAGGCCAACTGCTAGCTTCATCTGAAACAATTTACACAAGTATACTCCTCCCTAATGGTTACTACGCCTCTGCAATTCCAGCATTAGTTCTTTCTAGTCAATAAGATAGGTGTCAGTGTACTGTTTGGCAATTCCATGCAGTTTTACTTTTCTCCGACACGTCCTGTTCAGGTTGGAGCACTATCTAGGCCTTGCCTCATGTTCGCTACTGAACCACACACATATACAGACATAAATTATCAATTTACATTCAATTTTCATTAAAAAGATATCAAATATGTCAAGCTTACCACAATTCATGGAAATAATACACAAATACGTTTACTGGCGATGAATAATGGCACAAATTCCGATCTGCCTCTGTCCCAGACTTTTATTTAGAAAAATATGATCTGGATCTCAACGCACTGTTTCTTAGTAAGTTTATTTTAAAATGTGGCACTGAACTGACGCTCCTAATTGACTATATTGGCGGGTCTAACCAATCGGGCCATGTTTACACAGCTTTTCAAAAAAAGTACCTCTACTACCGCTTCCCCTAACAACAAAAAATTAGTATTTGTAATCCGACTAATCGTGTTTCGCCTTACATTTACTTCTATCCAATCAAATAGGATTTAACATGGTGGCCCATTTCCCGTAAAATAGTGGTTTCAAAACATGCCACTGTGCGATTATTATTTGGTGTTGTCTGACACCCTCACTATTTTCTTTTGGCTATAATTTGTTAATTCCTAGACTATTTGCGTAACACTTAACATATTCTTTGTCAGCAAGTCCTAAGGAACCCAAATATATAAATTTAATGGAGCCAAGTGGCTGCGTTCAAAATATGCATTTTCTTCTACCTCCCGTTCACTTCGATACGATGTGGTGTCTGGGTACTGTCAGGCTTTCAGACATAAAACAGTATAATGTCATGTTTCCTAATAAGCGTTTTACAGGTTTTTAAACCTAACTCTCGTAGTTGTAGTGTTTTTTATCACTGTCTATTTGAAAAAAGTTAGTGCTTCTGGCCTTACGCTTGGGGTGGCATTAATTATATATCGCGAGACGCGTGTTAGTGTTGCATGCGTTCCTGCTTTCAGCCCTCACTCTATCCTAATTCCATCTGTCCTTCCGTTTATGTTAACGTAGTGTATAAAATGAAATTAATGGAAGTATTAATTTAGGTCATTACGCAGTGTGCCTAGCTCAAGGTTTTCTTAGAAATACAGTACACGTTCTATTGTAGAAAGCGTGTAGTGATGCAGTAGGCTTTACTATCAACGTGAAACGTTACAATTTGCAGACGAAGTAGAAAACAAGGGGGATTTTTGTACGCCATTGTGACAGCACTGTACTTTTACCATTTCTCTTTCCTTTTATTGAATTTATGTGTTAGGCTTTACATTTACCTTTTAATTTATATATGTGGATTTAGAATGTTTCACGACAAATTCTCCTCTCTTAAAACAGACGTTATATGTCAGTCTATAATTCTATATACACATAGAGAAATTTATTATTATTTCTGGGGCTTACAGTGATACTCATCACACGGATGTCGGCTTAAAAAATCCGCTCCCAGATTTGTTTTTCCAGATATATACTCTATGCTAAACTCAAATGGCTGCATAAGTAAGGACCACCTGAGTAATCTAGAATTTTCATGCCTAGCCTGCGCTAGAAACGACAAGGGTTTGTGATCCGTTTGCAACTTAAATGCCTTCCCATACAGATAAATATTGAATTTCTTTATCGCCCATATTACTGCAAGACATTCTTTTTCGCTAGTTGAGTAGTTGGTTTCAGCTTTATTCAACTTTCTGCTAGCATATGCCACTGGGCTTAATTCCCCATCCAATGCATCTGATTTCTGTAACAGGGTCGCACCTAACCCGATATAACTGGCATCCGTCCTTACAATGAATTCTTGACTTAAGTCAGGTAGTTTCAAAATAGGTTTACTTGTAAGCTTTTCCTTCAATTCCTGGTAAGCCAATTCACATTATGGTGTCCATGTAATTCGATCTGGATTTCCTTTACGTGTCAAATCAGTTAACGGTGCACACATGGAATTAAAGTTTTTGATATACTTTTGGTAGAAACCACATAATGAGACAAAGGATCTCACGTCTTTCTTGGTTTGTGGTCTCGGGGCTTTCTTTAGTTTCTCTAAATTCTTGGGGTCAGGGGTCATGTTTCCCTGATGGACTGTGTGTCCCAAGAATTCTAATTCTTTACATCCAACGCAACATTTGGTTGGTCGGGCTGTTAAATTCGCTTCTCTAAGTCGATTAAACAGCATATTCAGAGAGTCAATGTGTTCCTCAAATGTTTCTGTTGCTATAAGGATATCATCCATGAAATTTGTGATGCATGGGTTATTCAGAGGGTCCAATAATTTTCTCATCATTCTAGAGAAGACACTATGCGCATTCTTCAATCCAAATGGCAATCTGTTAAACTCATAGTGTCCCTCTGAGGTACTAAACGCTAGGTAAGGTCTAACCTCAGGCTTTACTGGAATCTGATAGTATCCTTTACTCAGATCCACTTTTGAGAAATATTTAGCTTTATTTAGCCTGGCAAACAACTGATTTGTATCCGGCAATGGATCCACCTGTCCTTCTGTGATAGCATTCAGTCTCCTGTAATCTATACAGAGTCTATGTTCTCCAGAGGGTTTCCTTAAGAGCACAACACTGGAACTATACGAAGATTCACTGTGTGAAATAATTCCTTCCTTCAACAAATAGTCTATCTCTTCCTTCAAAGCTTTCTCCTTAGCAAAAGGAATCGAATAGGGTTTCATACAGACAGGAGTGGGGTCTATCAGTTTCATATCATATTCCAATAAGTTTGTATGCCCCGGTCGGTCTGTTAACACCTCTGTATGATTATCTAGAACCTGTTGCACTCTCTCTTTCTGATTTTTCGTTAAATGTGTACTGATTTTCACCCGTGCCGCTGTCTCACAGGGGTGTAATGGATATTCAAATGATGAAAGTGGTTCCTTTTTCATCTCCATGGCAATGGACAAGGTCAACAAGTGTGTCTCTTCCTGATTTTCTCTTTCCAAATATTTCTTCAGGAGATTCACATGATAGATTTTTTCTTTCCCCTTCTTATCTATCTTATAATTGGTTCTAGACACCTTCTCTAGAACTGTATATGGACCTTGCCATCCAATTTGTAACTTATTTTGACTACCGGGTAGAAGAAGCAGTACCTTCTCTCCCACAGCCAAATCTCTGTCTTTAGCCTTCCTGTTGAAATAGGCAGCATGTTTCTTCCTGGCTTGTCTCAAATTTTCATTGGCAAGTTTCCAGCCAGTTTTTAAACGAGTGGTCAGCTCATTCACATATTGGTATGAGGATGTAATATTTTCCTCTGCCTTTTCATCAGTCCACGTTCTTAACAGCGCTTCAAGTGGACCTTTTATTGGCCTTCCAAATAATAATGTTGCCGGGGCCATTCCGGTTGAACTATGGGGTACCTCCCGATAAGCAAAGAGGGCGGCGTGAAGGTACTGGTCCCATGTATCTGGTTTTTCGTGTGCCAACTTTCTCAGGTTCGACATCAACGTGCCATTAAATCTTTCCACTTGGCCGTTCCCTTGGGGATGGTACACACTACAATGGAAGTGTTTGGCCTGGAAGATCCTGAAAAATTCTTCTGTTAGTTTTCCCTTGAACTGAGAGCCATTATCAGTCAAGATTTGATTGGGAAAGCCTAACCTTGTGAAAATTGTGAGTAATGCCTCTGCCACATGCTTAGAATCAATCGATGACAGGGCTACCGCCTCTCCCCACATAGAACAAGTGTCCACCAGAGTCAGAATGTAGCTGTTCCTTCTCTTAGTTCGAGTGAGAGGTCCCACCAGATCCACGGCAACTCTCTCAAAGGGTGTTCCCACTATGGGCATTTCCCCCAGAGTTGCTGGTGCAGTCCAATGCTTAGGTGCTACTCGTTGGCACTCTGGACAGGATTTTACATATCGTTTGATATCTTCAGTTATTCCTGGCCAGAAATAGTGACAAGCTATTCGCTGTCCTGTTGCGCTGATCCCCATATGACCATTGAAGGGAATCGCATGCCCTAGTTCCAACACTTTAGTCCTATATGAAGTGGGAAGGACCAGCTGTCCGTGACCATTGGATTCAGATCCAGCCTTCCTATAAATCAGTTTGTTCTTCATATAAAATTCTCCCTTGCCTGGAGGTGTATGAGATTTGGGCAACTTCTTGAAACACGGCTTGAGTGTCTTGTCCTCCGCCTGTGCCTTCCTCATCTCATCTGGATGAGTATTTATTGGATTATCCTCCTCCTTTTTAGACTGTGATCTGGTCTGCACTGTTGCCAATATCACAGGTCTCTTGGGATTCCCCAAGAAGACATATCTACACCCCAATATTAGAGGGTAGATTGGCTCATTTATCACTGCTGCTTTTATGATTCCTTCCACATATCGCGTTTTCACCTTTATCCGGGCGACGGGAGGTGTCATGGTAGCTACATCCTTGGTTGCAGTTTGAATCTCCACTGTTTCTGTGGTGTATTGGTCTGCCTGCACCAGGTGAGAACTCACAACGGTATCATAATCTAAATCTGTATCATATAAACACCTTATGGTGACACCATTACAGATGACATCTTCACACACTGGGGGATGGTATGGTTCCTGTAGTTCCGCAGATTTGACCTTTTTTCCCTTTTTTCCAGATGTCATAGCAGCACAATGAGGAGGTTTCCTTCTACAATGGTCAGTGTCATGATTGTTCATCTTACAATTTTTACACCACTTCCTTCCTTGGTTGAAAGATTTTCTTTCATCAACCTGATACCTCTGCCTAAGCTGCTTGATACCTTTCTGCAACACTTAGTAACTCACCCAGTCTCTCTGCACCTTGTTCCATGAGAAACTTTCTCAGGTCTGGAGCCATGGACTCTCTTAATTGTTCTATAAGGACCATTTCCTTAAGATCTTGGGTTTTCCCCAGAGAAGTCTATTTCTCCAAGTATGTCTCTAACCGTGCAGAGAACTGGTGATATTTTTCACCTGACAGTAGTTTAGCATTCCTAAATTTTTTCCTGTAAAATTCTGCGTTCTTTTCATATCTTAACAAAAGAGCCTGCTTTAGCATGTCATAATTTTCTTGATCACCTCTGCTCATTTTGGCAAAAACTTCATAAGCTGCCCCACGAAGCCCTTGAGATAACTTTAAGCTCCACCTTTCTCTCTCTAACCCATACGTGGTAGCTAATAGTTCATATCTATTTAGATAGCTCTTGATATCATCGTCTTTCTCGACAAAATGATCTAAATGAAAATTCATAGCTGAGGTTGAGGCTCCCTGACTAGCAATAGCATCGGAGGTAAAGGGACTGGCACCATTTTCAGGAGCATGGCCTTGAAACTCAAACTCCCTTAGTCGTAACTCATGTTCCCTTTGTAATCTCTTCTCCTCCTTTTCTGCTTCCCTCTCTGCAGTCAATCTTCTTTCTTCGGCTTCTCTTTCTGCCTTTTTTTCTTCCAACTGGAGCCTCTTTATCTCCCTATCTGCCTCCAATGCTTTAGCCTCTTTGTCAGCCTCAATCTGCAACCTCTTAATTTCTTTTTCAGCCTCTATCTTTCTTTCAGCTTCTTTTTCTAATCTTTCAGATTCTAACTTTCTTTCTGCTTCAAATTTTCTTTCTTCACGTTCAATATATTTGTCACATTCAGTAGTGACATAGGCAATCATAATTTGCCCGTCCATTCCTAACTCTTTAGCAGTCTGCACAGCAGCAGATCGAAATTTGGCCAGGTCCGCCATTTTCTAACAGGTAAATGTATATAATGTCTAACTAAACAATACAATCTATAATTAATTATCAAAGGACAACCACAGGCACTGAGAGCTCAACCTTATTTAATTCCACACAAGGATACCTTTTAAATTTTTATTATTCCCAATATATATAATAGGAGAAAGTTCAATATCCCGGACGAGCCACCAATATATGTGGTAAAGTGGGATGTTATAAATATTTATAGGGGACATAGTGTACTGACTGAGATCAGCTGTGAAGGTATCTGTATCTAATAAGTGTGGTGTATTACCTTATCCTTTACAAGATGGAGGTGCTACACACTTAGCCGCCAAGAAAAACATCAGTCAGAGTATATTTTGGATATCACCATGTTATTAGAAAATTATATTTACACCAGAGTATCTAGTGGTGTAGATATTTTCCTATAACTGACCTCGAAACCCTTGAATCGGTCGGTTGGATCGGAGGGTTGATCAGTGAGTTAACAATTCACTATCGTAAAACAAGCTATTGTTACCGAAACAGAACCAGGCTCGACAGTAAACATGACTCACTCTAATATCTTGGGGGCTAAGGAGATTTCTAAAATTAGATACTGGAATGTAATTATAAATTATTGTCACGAATTGGACGGGGAAGGGCGTAATTTAAATATTTATGATAATGAAGTACCACAACAAAAGCAAACAGATAAATAATTAGACTAAATTTCATAGCTCTCAAAATTGTACAATTTATGCACAACAAGACCTTCCACAAACATATCATGAACACTTCTACTGTAATAAGATATCCAAGCATGACTAAGTTCATAATGGGTGATTTTAAACGTTTAGGTGACAAACGATGGAGTTACAAAGATATCTTACTCATGCAAGGCATGAATGAATCAAAATGGCGAAAGACTTCTAGAATATGTAATATTTATGAATATCCATGGATATCCTGATTCAATATCACTTGTGTGCATAAGCGTAAATTTCGCTCAATCAGTTCAGATCACATAACCTGGGAGACGGAAGCGATGTAATTACAAGTAGTATTATTCAAACTGAGAAGTTATACCAACCGAATATAAAGGAATAGATACACAGAAGCAAATTTTGTATGAACCTATCTCGATGCTTTATTAATTTGCCAATGGATATGACTAAATGTGTACTGAGAACAAGCTGACAGAAGCAGCTGTTTAGTGAAAAAACATATGAAAGACCATATAGAAAACAGCAAAATATGAGGTCCCCACAAAACATTGTTATAATTTGTTTTGGAAACTCAAGAACAATTAACAAGGTTTATTTGTGAAATTGTCACTCATTACTTCAACTGTGGACTGTTCGTTGGGTTAAAGATAGGGAAAACAACAGAAAAACACAAATAATGAGAGCACTCATGGAAATAAGTTGACTGGAAAATGGGGGACCTGGAAAATGTAGCATTCTTTTCAAAGTAAAGTCATTTCGGTTAAAATCCAAATAAACATGTTTATTGTCCTAACGAGACCTTTGATATCAATCTTGAACAGGGGAAAAACTACAGAAAGTTGAAAATTTAAGGCAGGACTCAGGATGGTGATTAAGAAATCCTACTAGTGCTTTTGGCAAGCGCCTATCAATAGATTATCTTTTGATTACAATCATTGATATATACATACCAAGCTTCGTCTGTTTAATTCAAATGTTAATCTCAGTGTTAACAATGTTGAGAGTTGGAAAATAACAAAAATCATTGGAGAACAAGCTTCACATTCGCAGATCAAATGTCTTAGAAAACTCATGACACATCATTTTAATCGACAAATGACTATAGGGCAGAAATATGTCTTATATAAGGAAAAAAGACGAGTCAATAATGATCCTCTGCAAAACAACAGACTACAGGCGCTCACTTGCTTAAGCGGAAAAAAAGGAAGACCAAAAAAACAAACAATTAAGATGAAGGGAACGTTAGGGCCTAAAAATGAGCAAGACTAAGAGGATCACTTCAGTGGCGTCAAAAACAAACCTGGTGCGAAACTTAGAACACGTGGTTTACTGCCTTATGCGCCGTGTTTGGCGCTGTTAAAGTATTTATTACAGATGTTTACCTCAGTCTATTCTGGAATATTGTGATGACTACGTTAAATGTCTAGGGTTATGATAATGAAGTGTAAGTCACAACAACAACAGACAGATAAACAATTTAATTTATTCCACAACACTTTACAACACTGTGACACTCACACACATATAACACTCTATAAGACTATCTTAAATGAGTCAAGTGTAAAGTTTCAAATATATATGTAATAATTCTTTTCAATAATGGATATCCTGATTCAACTACTCAGTGAACCAGGAATCACAATCAAATGTAATTACAAGTAGTATGTACACAGTTTATAAATATAATCTTTGTATTGACATATTTTATTATTCTTATCCTATGTGTGTAAGTTGTGAAGTAGTAATATGAGGTAATACTGGTTTTGTTTTTCAAGCTAGGTTGTTGTTTGTCATCATGACTTCAAGTGTTTGATTATCTTGGAAATAGTATTGGGAAAAGTTCACAGTTCCTGTCATTTGATACAGTTTATTGTCCCTCTGTGTTAAATATACTGTCAATTTTTGAGGGGGGGGGCACATAATGTTAAGCTACTCTGGCCACAGAAGCTTATCTTTCGTGATGGCGGCAGGAAAAGACTGCTCTGCTCGATTGCTTCTGTGTTCTGGAGACACCTCACTGGTCGCTATCTGGACCAAGGAGTATGCTGTCAGCCTCTGGATTCAGCAAAACTCAGACCAGGTGCTGCTTCAATAACTTAGGACCACGGTCCCTGAAACAAGAAGGTTGTACCTCCTACTTCAGATCTAATTTATAATCTATTTCCACACTGAACACAATACATAACAAACACTGAGTTCAGAGCGGTAGGCCAACTGCTAGCTTCATCTGAAACAATTTACACCAGTATACTCCTCCCTAATGGTTACTACGCCTCTGCAATTCCAGCATTAGTTCTTTCTAGTCAATAAGATAGGTGTCAGTGTACTGTTTGGCAATTCCATGCAGTTGTACTTTTCTGCGACACGTCCTGTTCAGGTTGGAGCACTATCTAGGCCTTGCCTCATGTTTGCTACTGAACCACACACATATACAGACATAAATTATCAATTTACATTCAATTTTCATTAAAAAGATATCAAATATGTCAAGCTTACCACAATTCATGGAAATAATACACAAATACGTTGACTGGCGATGAATAATGGCACAAATTCCGATCTGCCTCTGTCCCAGACTTTTATTTAGAAAAATATGATCTGGATCTCAACGCACTGTTTCTTAGTAAGTTTATTTTAAAATGTGGCACTGAACTGACGCTCCTAATTGACTATATTGGCGGGTCTAACCAATCGGGCCATGTTTACACAGCTTTTCAAAAAATGTACCTCTACTACCGTTTCCCTAACAACAAAAAAATTAGTATTTGTAATCCGACTAATCGTGTTTCGCATTACATTTACTTCTATCCAATCAAATAGGATTTAACATGGTGGCCCATTTCCCGTAAAATAGTGGTTTCAAAACATGCCACTGTGCGATTATTATTTGGTGTTGTCTGACACCCTCACTATTTTCTTTTGGCTATAATTTGTTAATTCCTAGACTATTTGCGTAACACTTAACATATTCTTTGTCAGCAAGTCCTAAGGAACCCAAATATATAAATTTAATGGAGCCAAGTGGCTGCGTTCAAAATATGCATTTTCTTCTACCTCCCGTTCACTTCGATACGATGTGGTGTCTGGGTACTGTCAGGCTTTCAGACATAAAACAGTATAATGTCATGTTTCCTAATAAGCGTTTTACAGGTTTTTAAACCTAACTCTCTTAGTTGTAGTGTTTTTTATCACTGTCTATTTGAAAAAAGTTAGTGCTTCTGGCCTTACGCTTGGGGTAGCATCAATTATATATCGCGAGACGCGTGTTAGTGTTGCATGCGTTCCTGCTTTCAGCCCTCACTCTCTCTATCCTAATTCCATCTGTCCTTCCGTTTATGTTAACGTAGTGTATAAAATGAAATTAATGGAAGTATTAATTTAGGTCATTACGCAGTGTGCCTAGCTCAAGGTTTTCTTAGAAATACAGTACACGTTTTATTGTAGAAATAGTGTAGTGATGCAGTAGGCTTTACTATCAACGTGAAACGTTACAATTTGCAGACGAAGTAGAAAACAAGGGGGATTTTTGTACGCCATTGTGACAGCACTGTACTTTTACCATTTCTCTTTCCTTTTATTGAATTTATGTGTTAGGCTTTACATTTACCTTTTAATTTATATATGTGGATTTAGAATGTTTCACGACCGGCCTCCTCAAATAAGCCTCATCAAAGACGCTCTCAACATTGGCGCTCTAATGTAAATATGGATCCTCTCAATAATAACAATGGATCCGGTTAGCAAACGGACATCATCCTCGCCGTGCTAACTACTTAAATGGCATCCTCAAATATGCGCTATAATATTCTCATGGATCCTGTTAGCAACGGTCGGCATCACCGTGCTAATATAATAAATAATAATGGCCTCCTCAAATCACCTCAATGGATCCTTACCTCTTCAAAAATACTCACAAACATAATTCTCCAATAAACTCAGGAATTACTGGCCTACACAAATAATGGCCTCTATAACTTTTGCCCTGCGCAGGCATACTCAAAACACACACTGTAGGGCCGACCTCTCCAGTCGGTGCCCAAAAACAGACTGCAATTAGTTCACACACTAGTCCCGCCAAAAAAGACACGAGACTCGGCTGTTTAAAAAACTCAACTCAGTCTCGATAATTGCATGGGCTAGTCACACGAGCTTACTCACAGCTCAAGACAGTTCAGAGAAAACACATCTCCGCAATTTGAACTGACCAGTGTTCGCCACGCTTACCGACTTGGAAACTTCTCGATCACACGAGGGAATTCCCCTATCACAATTTTAACTTAACATCAGCTTAATCAAGCAACGTAACCCGCAATTGAATCTATTCGCTTAACATTTTCAAGATCACTTCCCCTTGCTAATATTTACTCTGTATCAACAATCAAGATTCCACGTTGTCAATTCATGCATATGATCTTGACGAAGGTGAAGTTGTCGACATTAATGCCGAGTTTCTGACAAGTGACATTTTTCAACAGTAACAAGTTACAACTAACATTTTATATTTAATTTGAGGAACATTTTGTTAATGTAACTAATGTATGTATATTACTGTTAAAATATCTCATTTTCCAGAGTTCATATATTGGGGTGTTATTAAAATCATTTTTATTTAATTGTGAATTTTTGGTAATTAAAAAAAAAATGAAGAAATACATAAAAATTGGTAGCACACAGATTATTTGTGCTAAAGATGCACATAAAAGATTATGTAAGGATCGTCTATCCCGTGTATTTGAGGCATAAAATAATCTGGGTATTTCTGGTTTTTTTTTTTTTAGAAGAACATCTGGGTTTATCTCTAGAACTTGAGTGGCAACGCTGGGTCCAGCCGTTCTTAGTTTCACTTTCAGTTTTGCTACTACTAAATGGTGATCACTTCCCACATCCGCACCTCTACTTACCTTCACATCTTGTAATGCATGTCTCCATCTACCGTTACTATTATCATTAGATATCAGAAAATCTGAACGTTGTTTATCAATAGTAAAGTCTCATAATGAATGTTTGCTACTGAATTTTAATCATTTATTTTTTACGATTTTCTGCTATGCAGATACAAGCCTGATGTTATGGGAAAGGGCCCACAAAAACGCGATCTGGTGTCATAACATCTGACTCAGTAGGAATAGCATTATGAACAATGAATTATGCAGTACAGCTGGTGACACGGTTATCTGGAACAGATCAATTAGAATCTGTCCCCAATCTGTGCTGAATATCGACACAATCTACCAAACCTGGACGGTCTTGCGACAAAGTAATGTCGTTGGTGCATAATGTAACTGTTGGTGCTTTCTGAAGGTACAAAGACAGAACACGTTGACCTCTCCCTCAGGTATGTCGTAAGAAGTAATTAATATGAGTTTATGCCTGGGGCTTGCAACCTGATAATGTAACACAACTTGCTACAGAAACCACAGCTTCAGCAACACACTGGATTTGAAACAGGCTCCAATCGTAGATGCACGCAGAGTCCAGTCTGGCTGAGCGAGTGTGGATCGCAATGGGAAGGCAAACCCGGTCCCTAAAAAATGCCGTGCTGAAGTCGGATGTGTCGACCGAAAGGTGCAGATATCACAGCTTAGGCGTAAACAGACACAACGCAACCACCGTCCTTTTCAGGGCGAACGAAGAAGAAGAAGAAGAAGAAAGTCAAAATGTGATTTATTTAAAACAAAAAGAGTACACAATACTGTAATACTAGCGTCCAATTAGCAGGGTGGTTAGTGTGTGCCCCTGTCTCAGTAAAGCTACTGCGTTCCGGGTTCAAAATTTGGTAACGTCACGCTCCAGGGCTACCCAATTGTATATGGGTACTTTACTGAGTTAAGGAAGACCAATGCAGCGAGAAAAGGAACTGTTCGCCGCATCTAAAACAGCTGGATCTAGTAAAGTCTCCAACACTTTTCTCCCCTACGATAGTATCCGCTATGTTACTACCTTACCTTTTTTTTTTTTTTTTTGATAATAGTATTGTCTTCTTTAGCACAGGTCACATGATCAGTACAAACATTTCACAGTAAGATTCACACTGGTTTCGAAGGCCTGTCCGATGGCCTATCCTTTAGATGTATTGGAGAAATCTTCTGCAAAAAAAAAAAAAATCTGCGAAGAGACGGGAAGGAAGACAAGGTTACACAAAACAGCAGTGAGAAATAAATAGCTACAATAATAATAATATCCTAATCTCACAAAGAAGAGAAAGGGAGGATAAGCAAATACTTGGGACGTCTGTCACGTAATAGGAGGTCGTGACACGTAACTGAAGACCTACGCTACACAAATAGAAGTAGTTTAAGAAGGTCATAGTGAAAGCCCAAAAACTGTCTATATATCCACACATTTAAAGCAGTATTTTTTGGGGAGCCGCGCTGGTGTAATGGTTACCACATTGCGCTGGCGATCAGGTGTTCATGGTTCAAGCCCGGCGTGAGCGTTTGAAGAAGTGTCAACGACCGGGATTTTGACGGAATAACCTGAACGGCTCCTGAGGTAAACCCTCTGTAGATGGGAGGGGGCAAAGCTCCTGACCGGGTTGGAAGGAAAGTCCACAGGGTCCCCAGCCTCGCAATGACATGTCATTGGGCCGAAGGGCTGAAAGCTCAAGTTCCGCTGGTTAAGAAAAAAAACCCAAAAAAAACCGGTATTTTATATAGCATTCTTATCTGAGAAGATAAAGTCTATAAACGCAAGTGATCCAAACAAAGGTAAACCTATGAGGTTAACGAATATCTTATCTGGGGACCGAAGAGCTATCCTTTTCAGAATTGACGTAAATCCACCGCTGCGCAATAGAAAACGACATACTTGAAAAAACAGTCGAGGTATTGAACCACTTAAAAAATCCTCGACAACAACGCAAACTACTGCGCAAATACGTGGTCACGAGAAATAACACAGTAAGCATAACACAGCAATACTTCTAACAGAAGAGTCTGATTGGCTTAGACGCTAGAGCGTATTCCACTCGTGGCTCAGTTACTGGGGCTCCGGGATCAAAACATGGCAGCGTTACGCTCCAGTCTACCCAGCTGGGCTCTTACAGACAAGAGTTTCCTTGCTGCGCGTTTCTTGCGCGTGACGAATGAAAGAATAGGGATTTACAGACAGTCTCGCTCGGTTGCGCAGCCGAGCGAGACTGTCTGCTTTCTCTAATCCCTACTCTTTTATTTGTCACGCGCGAGAAACGCGAAGCAAGAAAACGCTCGTCTGTAAGAGCCCTAAATGAGTACCTGACTCTGTGATGTAATTCTATTGGAGATAATGCTGTACAGGAGTGAAGTGTTAGAGACTTCACCATACAAGCTCCAGATTTATGAGGTAGAGAGATCAGTTAACAGTTGCTTTCGCCATCCCTAACTTAAAAGCAGAGTCAAGTACCTTTTACAGCAGGGCAGACTAGATCGTGACTCTACCAGGTATCGATCTGCCAACCTGGAACTGAGCCATGAGAAAAAACCGCTTTAACAGCTCAGCCAATCGGAATCTCTTGCGTTAGGGAGACAAAGGAATCTAAGACGCAAAGTAGTCACCCACAAACTGGACTGTGACGAGCCAATCTTCGATCGTAACATTTTCTTGTGTCATTTTTTATCTTTTTCTGTGCCTTTCCTTTTCCTTTTCTCACCCGCTCCTTTACGTTGTTTTTGCTTCCATCTAATTGTTAAATGAAATTGACTTATATTTGTAACTTACAACAACTATATCTAAGTTCAGACGGAGTAAGAATCTACCTGGGGCGACCCTCCTATTGTAAGTCCAGACTTTCTGTCTGCGGACGATGCACGCTACCGGGTTGCCGCGTGATAAAGTGGTGAGCTCGCAAACATGACATGATAAAATACGCGGCAAATCTGACCAGGATGTAGGAAATGGCCATCATTTTACTTATTAAGACACGGACAGTGATGTAATACTTGTGGCAGATGAAATTGGTTGTAATAAACAGTTACAAGGAAATAACATCTGGGAGGAGAGTATACTGTTAGATCTGTGAAGTAGTGAGTTTGTAAATATGACAGACAAAATGCAAGAAGCGAGATCTTAAACGCTCATGAAAGGCAGGCAAATTAATTGGTAAATGACATGTGAAGAAAATATCTGGTACGTCGTGTAGAATGTTCTACAGATGAGGGTAGTGGAGGAAAAAAAAGTCCCTACCGATATCAGACACTAATTCTTGGTTGAATTGGCAAGGAAGTGCTAAAATAATCCACTGGAGCTTTTTTCCAAAGGAAACCATATAGATGTATGGGCGAAAATGTCCTTTATAATCTATAATTTATAAATGTTAAGATTACTTTACTGCATTTCCATCTCGTCAATACGACATCTCAGACGCCAGGATAACGAATAGAAACAGGATTCCAACATAAGAACAGGACCAAGTATTAGAGGATTATCTGATATAAGACGAAAAAAAAACCTCGACTGTAGTACTGGAAATCAAGAGTCCTAGGAACCTACAAACAGAATAATAGTGGGATTATAATTAAAGCAATACCCCGACCACCTGTAAGACGGCCATATAAAACCAGTGGTCTGATAATCGTATTTGGAACTTTTCCCCTGCAAGAATTCTGTAAAATTCCTTCTCGGTAATCGGGGTAAGTTGCATTGTGTACATTTTATCATTTTATATTTTTGCATTGAACATGTCTAAACTGCTTGTGGATGCACAGGTTCAGACGAGGCTTCGTGCGGGTTTCTTCACAAGGAACAACAAAGCAGAGGTAGCCCCAGATTACATGTGGAGCAGGGAGTGCATTTAAAAAAATATTTTTAAATAATGCTATTATTGTTTTCTGCTGTCCAAACGCACTTTCCCCGATTCATCGGATTGAACATTAATGCTCAGGGAGGGTACATTTTCTGAGGAAGATGAAGTGGTGGAATGGGAGCGGAAGGTTCCTGATTCTCATGTCAGGAGACCCTATACTTAGAAGAGACATTTGTTTTCTCTCAGTTTGTGGTACAATATTGTGGTACAAGTCTGTGGTTCAAGGTTCAAGTTGCCAGCAGTTTTCGCTAGAAGCCTACATCAGACATGTCTTGAAGAAGCTTGTCTTGACAATTAGAGTTGTTACCTCCAGGATTACCGCCAGGGACGTGCTACCGCCACAGAATGTGACGACTGATGGAACAGTCAACAATTTCTTCCGGAACCAACAGTGACGGAACCCAATGACAACAACAAATCATTATTAATAATTGGCTAGTTAAGTATTACAGTCAGGCACAGGAAAATAACTGTTTTAGCGATAGCCATTTTAAAGTCACTACCAATGATGTAAGCATCGGTACTTCATTGTTTCGTAAAAACCTTATTTTAACGGCGTTAACTGTAATTGATTATTAAATTTTTATCTGTAAATACAAAGTGATAGTTGGTTTAATCATTGTTGAGTGAATTGCACAAGTATAACTCAGTTAATTTAAATACATAACCATCCAGAGCTATTAAATAATATTTTACTGAATCATTTCAGTTGGGGGCTGAATAAATACGAGCAAATTTTATTTTCCTCATAGACATAAAAATGTTCATTACAGCTTAGATGGTCTCAGTTGTTATGCTTGCTTTCTTAAAATTCCCGTGAGGCTCCCTGAAAAAGCTTCATTCTTCTATTTGTATCTCTGCCAAGAGGAATCTTGATGGAAGGTTGATACACTTGAAGACCCTTACTGTTATACTCTAATTCTGGAGGCTATTCTTGGACCACTGTTGCATAGCAGGGGAGACAAACCTGTCACATTGAGATAATGTGGTGAAGTTTCTAACAGTTCACTCCCCTACGACAGTATGTGCAATAAGACGCCATTTACCCTTTTATAAACAGCAAACACAATCAAGGAATATATCGCACAACTTAATACCCATCAAAATGGTTGAAAGCTATACTTAGGTCAGTGATGTCTCTAACACTTATCTCCTACGACAGTACCCGCTATGAGACTATCTTTACCTATTTGTGAGTATAATAATGTTCTTTTCCTTATTATATTTCGCATAAACGTGATCAGTGTAAAAATTTAACAATAAAGTAGGTCATTGAGCTTCGCAGGCCCGCACGCTTGCCTATTCATAAGTTGTACTTTAGAAGGCATCATCAAAAAGCTGTTGAGAGACGGGGAGAAAAGCAAGACTGCAACAACAACAACAACAACAAAACAGTGACAAATAAATGAAATGATAATATCGTAAACTGCAAAAGAAGATTCTCTAATGTCTAGAAATGAGAGCAAAAAAGAGGGTAAGAAAATAATTGGGAAATCTGTGAAGGAATAGGTGGGTATGGCATATAACTGAAGACCTGAGCTACACAGTGAGAAACAGGGTTAGAGAGGCGCTTTACGGGAAACGAAGCAAATAGCAAAAATAAAAATATAAAACAGATAATGAATGATCATTTTGGAGAAAAAGGTTGAGGCTCTTCAAATATGAAAATAAATACGTAAACTGCAGAAGAATTGACGAATTAAACTAAAACAAGAGCGAACAAACATAGAAGTCTATGACAAACTAGGACTCAAGAGAGGAATACAGAAAGACAACAACAACAACAACAAATATTACACACACACAAAAGAAACAAATAAAAATTTGTGTATTTGAGCTGTCCATCACATTGAATTGTCCTCCCCCCTACCTGCTACTCACTTACACATATTAGACGATTAAAAAACAAAATAACGAATTTAATAACGAAATTTGAAAAAATGTGACAAATTGATAATGTTATTTTACAGTAATTAAAACATTTTCATTCTTATTTTTTAAAAAAACATACTACTTATAACATAATTACATAAAAGTAAGGTACAACTACAAAGAGACAAAATTTGATAAACGTTCATACATTTTTTATATTATAGCATAAAATTTGTGATTTGTGATTGGCCACCCGATACAGAAGTTATCCGTCTCTTGTCAAAAAGTCCTCTGTTTTTGCGACTCGAATGAAGTCCCTTGTGTCGCCTGCCTGGAATCGTCTTTTGTCTCATTTGTCGTATGGCGGCTTCCTTTATCGTCTTTCATTGTTCCGCCTCGTAGAATTGCTTGCAAGCTTCGTTCTTACCGTTTAGGGTACTTACCATTGCAGAGTACCAGATATGTTTTAATTCGTTAGTCGTCCAACCTAACGATTCAATCAATACCCTTTAGTTCCCCGAGGAGTATAAGCCTTCAACAAACAAATGCCAAGTCCTCCTATCACGTGCCATCAGCTCAAGTTCGTTCCTAACGATTACTTACATTTAAGTCCCAAGTGGATGGGAAAATACTGCAGCGGTTGATATCTTCTTTTCTTCTTCTGCGTTCGTCCTGAAAAGGACGTTTGTTACATTGTGTCGCCGTTTACAGCAAAGCTGCGATAGTTGCGCCTTTCGGCCCGAGACATCCGGTTTCAGCATGGCATTTTTGGGACCGGGTTAGCCTTCCCTCTTCGATCCCTACTCTCTCGGCCAGACTGCAGTGATGCAGCCTGTTTCCAGGACCACCACTTAAAGGTGGAGTAGGGTCTTGGTCAGCTCTGGTTCGCTGACCTTGACGCAAGCAGTCAAGCAATGGGTCGCTGCCTGCATTTATCAACGTTGCTGCGTCTTCGGTCCCTTGATATAAAATAAATGTTGTCAAAGTTCCAATAGAAGAGCTATCGCCCCGTCGCCACCTCCTACGATCCACCAATGCTGTCCATATTATTTTCGGACATTTCATTTCTTGAAGATTATGCTCCTTTGTGACCTAAAAAATTTGATTGAGTGAAATAAAATATCCCCCCACCCCCCAGCCTTATTTACCTGGCGTTTCTAAGCAGGTAAAGAAAAAATATGACGACTGCGCCGTCAGGTATCGTAAACCCAGGTAAAATGAGGTTGTACGTGGGGCTAGTAATCTCATCATGTAAAATAAATTGTACAGAAATATCACTGCAATAGGACATGAATGTTTTGTGC
>JAMPIV010019587.1:200000-245850 GCA_024509875.1 Oreohelix idahoensis
ATTTTTCAGCTACCTTCTTCAATTGTTCAACGTCTCTGAGTCCACTCTTTTTTAAATGATTCTTGAGTAGTGCCCAAACGTTTTCAATTGGGTTTTGATCGGGACTGTTGCTGGGCCACTTCAGCACTATCACATTCTTCTCTTGCAGCCATGCTTTGGGGGTATGAGCTGTATGATTTGGGTCATTGTCATGTTGAAATGTGCACCCATCGGGGTACATGACCTGCATAAATGGCAGAAGGTGTCCCTCTAGTATGTCGATGTACCTTTCTTTCGTGAGAATTCCTGTGAAAACACACAGTGGGGTGGCACCTCTTGCTGACACCCCTCCCCAAAGATGGAATTTCTAGGTATGTTTCGGTCGCTGGTACACAGGCGTTACAGAGCCTTTCGTCCAAATATTTATTTGAGCAGGATAAGACCAAAGAGAACATTCATCTGAAAAAATCACATTGTCCCATGACAAATTTTGGTGTTCGTGGCACCAGTTCAAGCGCATCTGTTTGTGAGTCTCTGTGAGCAATGGTGACGAAATTACCCGCTTTTTTGTGTAATTCATCCTGTGTAGCTCCCGGTTGACAATATCATTAGATACCTCTGGGCTTCCCAACTCGATCATGCGCTGCCGTATGTTTTCTACACTCTTCATTGGCCCAGCCCGAACGATTTGGGCGAGACACCGATGGTCCTTTGTGACCAAAATTCTTGGCCTCCCACTACCTTCTTTTCGCTCGATTCCATTACCTGCGTTTAATTTACTCACAACTCTGTAGACAGTCCGCTCAGGAATGTTCAAGGTTTTAGAAATGTTGGAACATGTTTGATTTCCTTCATTCCAAAGCTGTGAAATTAACATACACTTTGACTTTGTATCCATTTTCTGCCACTAGCATTAGAAATGTCGTCTGCTCTTATATCAAGGGACGTTACTCTACGCTAATTTTTTTTTTTACTTTTGGTAGTGTTTGCTCACTTAAGTGGAGTGCAAATTTGGGCAGAACATGCATATTTAATTAGATTTCAGCTTATTTACCTGAGCAATATGACTGCCATTTTTTTTGCAAAGTACTGTATATATATATATATATATATATATATATATATATATATATATATATATATATATATATATATATATATATATATATATATATATATATATATATATATATATATATATATATGTATATATGTGTGTGTGCGTGCGTGCGTGCGTGTGTGTGTGTGTGTGTGTGTGTGTGTGTGTGTGTGTGCGTGCGTGCGTGTGTGTGTGTGTGTGTGTGTGTGTGTGTGTGTGTGTGTGTGTGTGTGTGTGTGTGTGTGTGTGTGTGTAAATACTTCTTTTACAGGATTGATAATTAAATTAATCTGTGAGATAGAATTTGAATTCAAAAAGAGGATGATGTAAGGACCACGAAGCTTACAAGAGGTGTGCGGGAATAGAAAGGCAGAATTAAGAAAAGGCCTATGTTTTATTGATGACTGCAATTCTAAATGACTGTAAAAGGCGACTGCAGCAGCATGCTTGTGTACAGTAATTGTATTTTTTTTTTTTTTTTTTTTTGAAAATGTAATTAGTTAGACTTGTCATTACCTATACACTGCCATTGAACTAGAACGTATCTCATACCTTCACAAGCATACGCTAAACACATCATCTCATGACTCGTAGACATGTGGGAAAGCACAACACAAAGACTAGCCACATGCTACATATATTGCAGGTTTACTGTTCTAGTATGGAACAGCCTGATCTGAAACTACCATCCACTCAACGGATACTGTGTGTGACGGAGTTCAAGTGTATTGGCTCCATCATTCCTTGGCTAGCCGAACACAAAATCCTAGAAGCTGTATTCCAACTACACTCGTGTGTTACCAGACAGTGTATCCAGGACTGTTAAGTTAAATCTTTTGTCTAAGAATTCCAGAAACGTATGTGAGATCCACATAGAAACAGTGTAATGATGACAACGTGCAATCTATGTTAACTCAGGGCAGGCAAAAGACATTATGACTAACATCAGCATATGAACTTTATGTAAAACGTTTTTTATAAATATTAAGTGTGAATTTTAATATTTACATTTTAATTGAGACTTTTTAATTTCCAAAAAGAGAAACAAGAAAATAGATGTATAGAATAAAATGATTCAGTAAATTGTAATTTTATGACTTGTCAATTTCTTATTGTTGACAGTTATATTTTGCTGAGTTATTGTTGTCACAGTATAGTTAAGTGACTCCTTGTCTTTCTCACAACTTCTCCGCCTCCGTTGGTTATGCCAAGATGATGATGACTTTCTATGCCGAGCGCAGGAAATGTTGGACTTCTTCCGCAGGAGACAGTATCCGGAGGGTGTTCTTACCTCTGCCCTAGAGCGTGTTCTGCCTATCTCACGTCTAGAGGCCCTCAAACCCGGCCACAAAACCTCCTCTGATAGAGTGAAGTTAATATTGACCTTTCACCCTCACAGCTCTTTTGTCAAAAGGATCCTGTATCTTCACCTACCTCTCCTCCAAGTTGACCCAGTGGCGCGGGAAGTGTTTAGTGAGCCACCCTTGCTGGCTAATAGATGGGATACAAATTTGAGGGACCTCCTAGTCCTCAGCCGTTTGAAAACCGTCAACGATGGCCATTTTGGGACCCAGCCATGTAACAGAACACGATGCAAAACATGTCAGTATGTAATCCAAACACTTTCAGTGTCGTTCCCTAAGGCCAAGTTCACCATCCCCCACGGATTCACATGCGAATCACGCAACGTCATTTATGCTATTATATGCAAACGTTGCAATATTACTTACATCTGCCAAACGGGCACACGACTGGGGTGACACATTCTGTAGACACCTCTACGATATCTCTCAGTTGAAATCCACACCTGTGGCCCTCCACTTCAATGGCCCTGGCCACCACGGTGCCACTGACATCCAGGTGACAGCCATCAGATCCTGTTCCTCGGATGCCAATAGTCGATTCCTCCTGGAACAACGCCTCATTCATCTTATGGGTTGCCTAAAACGCTACGGTTTGAATACCCATCATTCTTTTGTCTGAGGCGTATTTTCTATCTAGTCCCAGTTTTATTATGACTTTCTACTATGACTGCGATCACCCTTCACTTCCCTCCTATTATATATATATATATATATATATATATATATATATATATATATATATATATATATATATATATATATATATATATATATATATATATATATATATATAATTTTTTATTTATATTATTTATTTAATATTATAATTTGTTTCCCTTTTTTTAACATTTATTTTGTTTAATTTTATTTTGTTTTAAATTTAATATCACTTTTCCCTCACTCTGGTTTCCAGTTCTTTTTTTCATTATTTTTTTGTTTTTTTTTTTTTTTTTTTTTTTTGCTTTTAATGTACTATCCACTTCCGCTTTCCGGTTTGGTGGCAACCATCTGTGCTCCAACATGTAACAACACCTAAGGGAGTATTTTTCTCTTATTTCTATAGTGTCATGTTCTCCACTTGTTTTTCTTGTCCTTTCTCTTTGTAAGAGTATTACTATTTGTATGTTTTGTAATTTTTTTTTTCATTCTATAGTTAGGTTACGTTAGTACTCTAGAGCTCTTGATCTATACTATTACCATCCAGACTTGTACTCTTTACAGCTATAGCTATACCTGTGCCATCTTTATACCAGCGCTCGTCTCCGAGACTGGGGTATACCTGTCAAGACTAAATTTCCTTGTCTAGTCTTTTATACTTTCATCATCTGCCACATATTAAACCATCCGTCATAGCCGCTCTCCGTGCAGATGTTCACGAAAGTGACGCTATCTGTACGCTATAAAACCAGACTCTAAAAATTACTTAGAACTAGTGTCTCCGAGTGTACCAGATGACCACCGACTTGAAGAGTGGACTGTGCAGGTAAGCCTAATACCAGATGCATTTTTACGAGTATAAAGAATAATGCTTGACATATCGGTAAGCACACTTAATTAGAAAACAGCAGCCCAAAGTTTCTTTCTAAACTTATAAATAAACCCTAGTTATTATCTTAAAGGTAATATTCCCTGTCTGTGTAATTTAATATTTTTTTAGTTTTCCACCAACCAAAATCACTAGGTGTTCAGTTAGTTTTCAAGGACGGTGAGTGGGTGTGTTTATGTTAATTAATGCAAGTGGCTATGTTGTTGCAGTATGTCTTCGGGGTTTGAGAAGAGTGGTAGAATAATCGTGCTATGTTGTTAATTGAATGACATGAGTGTCCAACACAACCAATGCGTCAAATTGAATAAAGTTCATAACGAGGTCTGTGGCTGGGTCCACATACAAAATATATTTAATCACGGACATCACAAGAAGTCATGGCAGTAATTCAGTACATATTTCAATGCGTTCTCCTACAGTCAATAATGTATCGTCACATGACAGCCTATATACCCGCAATGTCGGCAAGGCGAAATCATTGGGATAGCGAAAACTGACAGCTGGCGATAAAATTATAATTAATATATTACTCCCTGCATTCCTTCTTCATAAGGAAAATACTCCTCAATATACGATGCTCAGATACTGCATCAGAAGACTTACTGTGGCGACCTTCGGTTAATTGTAAGCCACGTAGGAGAACCTATAAACTTCAATCACTTGGGAGTAGTAATAATCCACATCTTGCTTAGATGGATTCACACGACGAAAGGTCAAGAAGGACCGTTGCCTGCCTAGAGCAGCGCCTTACTACGTCATCCTATTATTAGTGACGTCTACACATAATCGTGTTCACTAACTATACTTTATAGTGTACAATACATCATGTTGACTTAAGATAAATATGTTAGCGCGTAAATTTAAACTGGTAACAACTCCAACCGAGGTCAACATGTAATATACATAATTATACCTTAACAGTTTCTCCGCCCGACCGGGTTAAAAAATTAATTATATTAATTTTTTATCATAATATCGTAGAATACATCAACGCAATTAATCTAAACAAAACTCGAACGCGAAAAAATTCACGACATACGGCCACAGATGTTTACAATAAAACAGTGTCGTCACTATCATAATATGTCATACATGTAATACAAACTATCTTAACTAACGAAAAGAAACGTCAACAGTCAATAAAGTATAGCATAATGAAAAGAATGAACTAATAGATATGTGAACGAAAAAATATTTGTAAGGTAATGTGATCGTGTAGTTAATCAATCAAAGTAATGAAATATAACTCTGTGTAGGTAATGTTAAATAACTGAAGTAAGTTAATGAAACTACTATGGTATTATCTTAAACTGAACAAAGACAAGTAATAAGAAACGAAAATATTGAGAGACAAACACAAAAGAAAGAAATAGTAAAGAAGTAGTAAGTATATAATTTAGCTAAGGTAAATTAGATAAGAAAATAAGAGTGGACAGCAAGTAGCAAAGAAAAGAAACCATAGAATATATGCCTAACCCTTATCTGAAAATTATGTTACGTCTAAAATAATTAATGTTCCATAGTAATAGTTTGGAGCTCAGAGGAATGTCTCGTTGAACAATCCTGAGAAATACAGATGTACGTTCACAAATTACTCAATGTTATTACCGTGAAAGCACTAAAGGTACATGAAATCGGACTTGTACCAAGTGTTAATTCCGATTTATCGAACCATAAGGATTAAGCAGACACCATGGACGGTGTACGTATCAAATAGTCCAGTACATTTTTGATCGAGTAGTGCGGGTAGATTGCACCGTATCAAGTGGAAGATTTCTATGGACACAACCCACAGTCCATCACCGTAAATATGAAGTAGCAACATCGTGCATCACAGTAAGATGAATTAACCCGTCTTAGTTCCGGACGAAACTAAAATAATCATTGAGACGAAAGTTTATCAAGTCCCAACAGACATGGAGTACGACCGTGGAATTCATCAATGCAAATGTGTGCAGTGTAGAATGCCGTAGTGCATCATCGTAAATTCCTCGAATTATGTATACTTTGAAAATGGTATCATGTACCTTTGAAGAGTTGCAAATATGTTCTTTGAAATCGGTATCCTGTACCTTGACTCTGGATATAGAACTAATTCGTGATCACTACTCCAATTCGTATTAGTCATTCAAGGTTAGAAAACACAATGTGTAAGAGTGGACTTGTTCAACTTGGTGAAAGGATCGATAATCAAATGAGAGTGGATTTTTTTAATGTTCATCGTAATATTTAATAATGGTGTCACAAGAAGTCGTAGATAACCTGCATCGTGTGATAGCTGATGATTCGACCGAAAGTGACGTGTATGACATAAGGAATTGTACGCATGATTAGAACAGTCATTATTGTAGTACAGTTTCCTTGGATACGAGCTTTTCATCGGTTGTTGATAACGGATTACGAGACAGTGAGTCAGCCACTACATTTTCTGACCCTGGAATCGATTCAATAGAGAAATTAAATGGTTGAAGTAGTATGGAAAATCTGGCCAATTTATGGTTGGCGCGTCGAAGAGCAGCCACAGCCTTCTGGTCGGTTTGAATAATAAAGGGTGCGCCTAGTAAAATCGTTCCAGCTTCTGCATCGACCAGACCACTGCAAGCAATTCTTTGTCGATAACGGAATCCATTTTGTTAACTACTAGTACCTTTTCTAAATGATGTATTTATAGATTTTAATGATTACCGTATTTGCCTATTTTTGTTACAAACTTTGAAGAGCATATTACATTTTTCTGTATTTTTGGGGAAACCTTAAATGTTGGGAAGCGCACTTCATGCCTGGGAATAAAAAAAACCTAATTGGTTTATGGTTTTCCACCCATAGAACAATCCCCTCTGTTTATGTATTTTCAGTCTTGACCTGTTAGATAGTTTACGCCAGGTAGCCCCTTTGTCTTTTTCGAGGCACCAACTGCGCTGACAGCTGAATAACGCATTTGCATTTCTAGCGAACCTAACACTAGTTGATTTAATCGATAAAGGGCGGAGTCAAGGTGGGTTACGCGTCAAATCTCGGTCACCGCACTGTGTGTCTGTGTGTGTGTACGAGGGGTGGGGGGAGGGGGGGTAAAATGAGTTTGTTTATTTTTGGTGGTAATCAGTAATGCAGTGTCTAAATAAAATAAAACTATAATAATATGTGTTACTGATGGGGGCATTTTTTGTATTTCAGAAGGAAGATTCAAGAGGCCTGGCAGCAGACCAGCTCTGTTGATCGCCATTCCAGAACCCCTTTAATGTATCCCCATCTTATTTTGGGATACATATTCCTGCTCACGATCCCATGATTTCAGATTTCATGACCATTATTACTTGAATTACAAGTTATTGGTCATACGTTACGTCACCACAGCATACGGGTTACACATCATACCTTTTGATCCATCCCACGATTTCATACAGTCGAGGCGACTTGTCTTCAGGATTTACTAGTTGTTGAAATATGCATTCCTAACGTCATAAGCTCATTCTGAAAGCCAACGTTTTGCCGGATTACTTGATCCAAATGCGACACGCATTATAAAAACTTGGCTACAGGGTATCACGAAAGCTGAAAGCAGCACACCACCGAATCCTTGCACATAACTGTCCTCTGGATTCCTAAGATAAATCACAGAGGAAGCAAGTCTACGCAGTGAAAGAAAGTACGTTCCTATCATTAGAATTCCCTAGCTCAAATTAAGACTTGTAGTTGTCAGAAGGGGACTCAGGGATATATATATATATATATATATATATATATATATATATATATATATATATATATATATATATATATATATATATATATATATATAATATATATATATATATATATATATATATATATATATATATATATATACATATATATAGGGCTTTTTGTGTGGTAATTTCCAACTAAGGGGTGTATACCCCTCTGGAGTTTGGTTTGGTTTTAAGGACTATCTTCATTGCACACGGACTATTTCATCAGTGCTTCGATCTCCTCCCTTAGATTACACAAAGAGGATCTAAGCACTGTGCACGAACTCTGTAGCACCGGCGAGAATCCCATTGTGTGTGAATAGGAATCACACATTCTATAAATATTTTTGCGGTGGAATGTTTCTAATTTTTTTAATTTAGCCACAGCAGCGGCCTGATAGGCCTACTCTTTACGATTTCCAACTGCCGTGGGATTTTTAACGTGCGCAACGTGCACACGGAACCTCCTATTTTTCGCCCTTGTCCGAGAAGGCTAGGCATCCGATCTCACTACCCATGAGAACAGGGGGAGTATGACATGTTTAGGACCACTGGTTCTGAAAAAAATGTCATAACTTATATTCTCTTATCTGGGAGTCGACCCGGTATCTCTAGAACTCGAGGCGGACGCCATACCTCTTACCCACTCCGACCCCTTCTGGAGTTAGTTAACGAACAGAATTTGTCGTCCTTCTAAAGAGGACTGGGGACTTAATTCTGCTAGTTTGGTCTAGAGATTTTTTTTTTATTTTTATTTTTTATTATTACTCACTTTTGTTAATTTTTCATGTGAAAATCTATGCGTAACTATATCTAGTGTGTTCTATATAATATTGTGTTAACATTAATAAATATATTTGTGTTTTAAGCAGTCAGAATTTACTTCCTATTTCATCTGTCACTTGAATGTTGAACTGTCCAGTTATAACTGCAGTATTTATCATATTTCGGGGGGGAAGAGTGCCTGTATGACATTTTAACAGTGTTGCGAGTGTGGCAGGACAGAAGTGATTTAACTCTATTCAATTCTTGACTTTTGAAGGTTGTTTGAGTAGGTTTCAGGTGACATTTTGTAAAAACATGTAGAATATTGTTAAAAATGTTAAACCTATACACATTATATATCAGTATGTTTGGAAATGAATGGACTTTAGTTCAGTAGTAGTTATTTTGGGATTTTGTTTAACTTTGTTGAGTAGCAACAAATTAATTACCGAATTTGATGCATGAAAAATAACAAAAAATTTACATGCACTGAAATATTCAAAGAAGGAACAAAACTAGCAAATGCAAGATATACAAAACAGTGGCTTTTATTTAAAAGTACTTTCAGTTTTGTATATGATTTGTGAAAATCAGACAAATATTATCATAAATTCATTAATAAAAAAATTAATTAATGTGTTAGGTAGAAAAGGGGAACTGCTGAGCATTTGAACAAGATTATGATGACTTTACAAAATAACACTTAAAATCTTGAAAAATATATGAAACTAATGTACATTATACATAGATATGTTTGAAAGTTAATAAACTGTGTATATGTGGCATTTATAGCAATAATTTTTTACAATGTAATTATCCAAGGTCGAAATGATTGCATAATCTGACACAAAAATGTACATAAACTGAGATATTAAAGAATGAAAAAAACCTATGTTATTAAAATAATACAACTGTTACAACGTCATTTGTTACAGCTTGGTTTTGACGGTAACATCAATGCTTGGAAGTCTATTATGGTTCAACTATTATATGGGCTGGGTCATCTTGTTATTTTGTGAGCTGTTTAGCGATCGTGCTGATCATTTGAAACGCGAATTGGGAACATGAAAGGTAAGTCCAATTTGATAAAGTTGATAAGGCTGTGTGGGTTTGAGTCCACAAAAACAACACGATTTATTACGGAAATACATTCAATCAGTTCATAGATGAGTTATACTATTATCATTATACATACATATGTGTAGTCCAATTATTGTCTCCTTATTCATTCCTTCATCGTCAAAAATGTAAACGTGTATATGCGAGATGCCGTCTAGCGAACATCCGATAGTGATCGTTGAGGTTTTGACAATATTATCAATTTAACAATTATCATTCAAAATACTCCCCGTATTACTTCTTGAACCGTAGTTGATACATACAACTGGGATGACTTAAACTTGCATCCATATTTCATAAAGGCTGACCCTACGCCTTATAATCCAGGAGAAACTCTGCATAATTCACAAGCATCGAGAGCGATGCAAAACACGACTGTCTTGAACAAAGTCAGTCTCAAGAAGGGTATTGTTACGTACATTTATTACCTAAGGGGGTAGTCTTCGGTCCTGCCAAATGTACGCACCAGACTTTATATATTTTATTATTTGTGCGTTCGATTGATTCACGCACTGACGTGCACAATGCAGCGTGAGTTGCTTTGGACGCACGGGTAACCTAGTTTGGGAAATAGTGACGTCATGTGAGTTCGGGGCAGTACGGACTGTGTTTATGTCCGAGGTATATTTCTTGGAATATTTTATTGGCAAGTTTGGAAGAAGCCATTACTTTTGTACGATCTCTACTGGTTCATGATGCAGCCAAGAGTAGAAGTATCATGTAAGTGTCGCCCCATGTCATTGAATGTTTATTGAGTAAATTAATGTATAAGGCCGCTCATAGTTCTGATCTAGCGGGAAGTCATCACAGTATGTCCTTCCTAGAATGGACAGACGGAGTCGTTAGCCCTTTTGAATTACCGTAGAGGGGAGGATTCCTACGAAGAAACAAAGTTAATTGATTTGCATACTTCTTATGTTTATATGCCGTATTTTCGTAAATGCCAAAGTCGTGGCATGGATACAGAGAGGTTGGTCAATACAGAACTCTAACCTGGTCGTATTGTTGTGGATGACTTTGTTTGGATTGTTATATATCTATGCTACCTAAATATTGTATGAAGGAAGTCTGGAATTAGTGCGAGTATGACAAGAAATATTACTCAGTGAGAATTAATCCGTTGGTCATAGGATACGTCCTTGAGAGAAGGTCAACGGACGTTACTACAATACATATGCTATGGCAAAGGAAGTGATCGATCTTTAGTCACTTGAATGAGAGGACTTAATTGTAGAGGATCTTCATAAACTTGAAAAGTCAATGATCAACATTTTGATGTAATGACCTTTTTGCAACTGTAAATATGACCGTCTTGTTCAACGTCGTATATGTCACGTTCAATAAAATATATGTACAATCATCACAGCCTTGTGTGCTGCCAGTCAATAACCAGTTCATCACTACTTGTTGGTGTTCGTGTTGAAGAACATTTATGACATTTTCGTTCTATCAAAACCATTCGCGTAAATAACACTCTTGAACGTTAGAAACGAACCCAACAGTAATTGGTATGCCAGTGTGGTCTGGAAGTAATTTCAAAGGAACGTACCCATTCAAATTATCGTTTGAAAAGAAGATTTGTACTTTCAAAGCGACATCATCTCAATTTGGATCCTAGCGTGATAATGAATCAAAATCAAATCAAATGCTCAAGATCATCAATCAACCTCCACATCAAGTTGTACAGTGACTAACTGCCGTGGGATCACCTATTCGACATTATTACGTGCGAGCTGGTGCTGTATACGCAGAGCGAAGTATTTATCCTCAGACGTACATCCACGGAGACGAGGCACATTGTTTTTTCCGGCACACGCGAGATAAGTATAACCTGCTTTCGTTATACATTTTATTACGTTTAGTTGTGCCTTCGATACTTATGACCATATTTATATTTTCTATGTTATTTGTTATATGTTGTGCATTCTTCGAGGGAGGTAGGGAGGTTGATCTGACGAACGAGATCCATCTCGAAGCCAATTCGGGCTCTTCGTCAGACGTTCTGTAGGGCTCAACTTGTAAGTTTCAATTGAGCGATAATTCCGGTACAAGGCTAGAAACCTTGCCGAAGTTCCGATCGCTAGTTGCTTCTTATAATATTATCTATTTAGCTGTTTCATCAAGTTTTACTTGTTGTTCTCGTAGCTATTTTTACTCGTATTTAGTTTTATGATGAATTTTGTTTGTATTATTGTCCGTCTCACCTTTCCTGTCGTTCAGTTTTTTACAAAACCTATGTTTTTACACTGTGTTGTCATTTGTCTTGTACATTATTGGTTCGTAGATGTCATCGTAATTTTTTACGACATTCTATTTTATTTCTACATTTTTATTTTATTTGATTCTACGACTGTAGTCATTCGTCTTTGATTATTGTGTCTTGTCGGTAATGTCTCTATTGTCTTTCACGTTGTTGCTTTCATTACATTACATTATATAAATAACTGTATTGATTATTAACATATTTCATAACTATATGATAACAAGATACCGTTCTAGGACAGGAACGAAGAACACTTGTTATAGTAACAAGGTTAATTAATTTACATTGATTAATTATCATTTTATAAATCAAGAGTATTGTGACTACTTATAAAGCATAATGTATTCACTAGATTATTTCATTAAGCAAGCAAAAGCTCTTCAGATGGCTCCTGATGAAGCAAAATCATTTGCACTTGCAGAATATAGGAAAGCTCAAGAAATAGAAGCCGAACAGAGAAAGTTAGAAACTTTAAGACTAAAAAAACTTCAACTTGAGGAAGATCAAAGACGGATTGAATCTGAGGAAAATTGAATAATTGCTGAGGAGAATGAGAAAAAAATGAGATTAACTGCTGAGGAGGATGAAAAGAAGAGGAAATTTATAGCTGAGGAAGAGGAGAAAAAAATGAGATTAGCCGCTGAATTAGAAGAGAAACGATTTCAGCGAGAGGCAGAACAGAAGCAAAGGAGGCTGAAGAAAGTCTTAATATTGAAATGGAAGTTAAAGAAGAAAAGCTGAAATGGAAAAAAGAAGATTAATAGCTGAAAAAGAAATGGAAGTTAAACAAAAAGAAATGGAAGAAAGAAGATTAATAGCTGAACAAAACACAAAACGACTTCAGCTTGAGATGGAAGAGAATGATAAAAAACGACAGCATGAACTGAAATTAGCAGAGTCAGAATATGAGAGACTTAGGTTAACTCAGGAAGCTAATTCTCAGAGAACTTTTGAAAGCCAAACTTCATCCAGACATGATCATTTTAAGGAAATTAACCTTAAATTACCTAAATTTAATCCCCCGTCGGATGACGTAATATTTTTCCTAGATAGATTTGAGGCCACTTGTAGGTCTTACAACGTGGATAAAACACTGTATTGCACATATTTATCCAGGTTACTTACTGGGATGCTTTAGCAGTTTATCATACTACCAGTATTGGTGAGAAAAATGACTATAATGCGCTTAGAGCCGCACTTCTGCAAAAATTCCAAATGACAGAAGACGAATATCGTTTAAGATTTCATACATTACTACCTCAATCTGGCAGAAATTTTAGTGATTTTCTGTCACAGATACGACTAACATTAGAAAGATGGATTGAATTATCCAAAATTGAAAAGTCATATGAAGGTCTCTTCGATTTACTGATGCGCGATAAGGTACTTTCGTCTGTAAATCCTACATTTCTCGCATTTTTTAGACGAACGGAAACCTTTATCAATGAAAGGCTTAGAAGAACATGCAAAAAATTTTTGCACTGCTCACCCAACCATGGATCTAAGTAATGCACAGATTAAGAATGAATTGCCTGTTGCTTTTGCAGCACAACAAAACAATTTTTCACGCAATCGTTCTTTAGTGCTGATAGGTATGTCAATAAGGGAAATAATTACAATTTTAACAATGATAACTTTTACAAAGGGAAGCAATTTCAACAATCTGCTCCATTTAATGTTTCTTGGAACCAAGCTCACAGATCGCGAGATTTTGGTAACAATAATTTTAAAAATAATCAAGGACATTATAATAAACAAAACTGGAGATCAAGATCTCAGGGTCCGCAAAACAGACAAGGTTCTTGGAATAAAAATTTTAAAGAACAGCATAACTTTAATTATACAAACTATCGGACTCATCCAAATTTTAACTCTAGCAGAAACGACAATTATGGCAATTTTAATGCAAATAATCAAAATCGATCGCGTCGCAGAGATAGATCGTCGAGTAATACGGGTAGACATTCTAATGTCTCTTTAATTGATACACAGGCTAACATTGAACAGGGTAAAGTAGCTGAAACTCACAATGCTATGTCTTGTTCTCTTGATTGTACCCAGGTGAAAGACTGTCCAGAATGCTCGACTCTTTTCCAGCCTAAGGCGATCACGACACTGCGTTGCGGACATACCTTGCCTAGTCTACCTGCAGTCTGTACGGCCACTGCTGCGTCAGTACACCAGGGACAGGGCTCTCTTAAGTTTAACAAGGGATTTGTTAACAATATTTCATGCTCTCTCCTATTTGACTCAGGTTGTAGCACTGTGGGCGTCCGGACGTCGCTGATCAACCCAAGTTGTGCCACGGGCAGGGTTGTCAAGTGTGTGACTTTTGGTGGCACCGTTGAAACATTTCCCACTGCTATTATTGATCTTAATACACCATTTTTTTCAGGAAAGATCCAAGCATGTCTCCTTCCGAATCCAATTTGTGATTTAATACTTGGTCGCATACATGGTATTAAAGAGTGTACACCACAGCAAATAGCTGAATGGGAAGAGCGACATATTCAAACTGCAAATGCAGTAGTGACTAGAGCGCAAGCTACTAATATGTCGCATGATACACCTATTGAACCTACAGTTCATACCACTTGTGATGATGATGCTCCTATTTCACGGGAGTTGTTTGCAACATTGCAAAGAATGATGATTCATTAAAAAAAAATTTTCAGTATGTTAACAAAAAGAATACAAGCAACAAACTTGCAAAATCTAGACATGACTTTATACTTAAAAATGGGATTTTGGTTAGAGTAATACGGGAAAAGGACTCATCCTTATGTTATCAGATCTTAGTCCCATCCTCTATGAGATCTCGTATATTACGACATGCGCATGACTCGCAATGTGCGGGCCATATGGGTTTTTCGCGTACCAAATCCAGAGTGCTTTCGGCATTCTACTGGCCAGGCGTCCATAGGGACATCACTCTCTATTGTCGGTCCTGTTTGATATGTCAGGAAGTTAAGGTACGGGGTCCATTTCATGCGGCTCCTATTCAAGCTGCGGACATCCCGATTAGACCATTTGATAAAATGGCCATTGACATTATTGGTCCGATGCTTCCATCTGCTAGAGGGCATACGCATATCCTTACGTGCATTGATATGTGCACTCGTTGGCCTGAGGCCATCCCTCTCAAGAACACTTCATCTGCCAGTGTAGCAGAGGCATTGATGTTAATCTTTTCAAGCATTGGTTTTGCACGGAAAATCTTGTCGGATCATGGGGTTCAGTTCATTTCTGAATCCATGTCTCAAGTTATGAAGACATTAGGTATAGACAGATCTCTCAGTTCTATTTATCATCCGATGTCAAATGGGTTAATTGAGCGTCTCAATAGGACACTCAAGCAGTTGTTGGGTAAGATGTCTCAAGACCATCCCCAAGACTGGGATCGGGTCCTACCCGCTTGTCTCTTTGCGTATCGCGAAGTACAAAATCAAGCCACGGGGTTTTCTCCATTCCAGCTTGTTTTTGGCATGCAACCACGCGGTCCTATGTCGTTAATCCACGACTTATTGGTTGACGAGAATATTGAAGAGGAAACTCAATCCTCTTATGAGTATGTGATCTCTCTGAGAAAGAGAATCATAGATGCTTGTAGACTAGCTACTGCATCATCTGAACAAGCCAAAGAAAAAGCTCGTCTATTTGCAAACAAGTATAGACGTCTTCGCCAGCTCATACCTGGTGATGAAGCTTTTGTCTTACTACCTGCGCATAACAATCGTCTTTTAATTACCTGGAGAGGTCCTTTCAGGATCATCTCAAGAATATCCGATGTCGACTACATCGTTGATGTTAATGGTAAACATAAAACCTTCCACATTAACATGTTGAAGGAGTATTACTCACGTCCTGATTATCTACAGTCAGTGTTTCAGGCAACTGACGATCCTACACCTCCTATTCAACACTATTCTAGTTTGTCAGTCATCCAAGAAGAGGAATCTTCTTTCGATGATGTACAACTACCAATACCAGTTGTACCACTCCATTCCACTGAGAAATGGAATGATGTTACAATCTCATCTACTCTTTCGGCTGATCAACGTCAGCAAGTCTCTAATATTCTACACTCGTATGAGGATGTCCTCACTGACATCCCAGGTCATACGTCAGTCATCCAACATGACATTATTCTGACTGACGATACGCCTATTCGAGTTCGCCCATATCCTATTCCTTTACACTTTCGTGATAAGGTTGATAAGGAATTGGATGAGATGCTCCAATTAAATATAATTGAACCATCTTCATCACCATATTCTTCTTCCATGGTAATCATTAGGAAGAAAGACAACAATATACGTCTTTGCGTAGATTACAGAAAATTAAACAAAGTTACAAAATTCGATGCGGAACCATTACCTCTTTTAGATGACTTATTGGAGAGATTATCTCATGCTACATTCTTTTCGAAATTTGACCTTTCAAAGGGATATTGGCAAGTGCCACTCACTCCTAAAGCAAAGCCATTCACCGCTTTCTCGACACCACGGGGTCTTTTTCAATGGAATTTTATGCCATTCGGGTTAATGAATGCGCCAGCTACCTTTGTACGCATGATGCGTCGCATATTGTCTCATCGTCCCGATGTCATTACTTATATAGATGACATCTGTCTTTTCAGTGACTCTTGGGATGAACATATTCAGGGTTTAAAATCTTTACTTTCTACCTTACGGGATTATAACTTAACAGCGAAACCTTCAAAGGCTTTTGTCGGTTTTCATGACATCTCATTTCTGGGTCACCGCATAGGTCATGGTTTCATGTATACAGAAGACAGTAACGTCTCTAAAATTTTAAACATTTCAGCACCTAAGACAAAAAAAAACAAGTTAGGTCGCTTTTAGGACTAATACAGTTCTATTCAAAATTCATCCCTCATTTGTCTACTATAACTGCACCTTTTTCTTCTCTACTGAAGAAAGGCACATCTAATGTAATAAAGTGGTCGCAGGATCACCAAACGGCGTTAGACTATATAAAACAATTTTTTTCAAATGCACCTTTTTTTAAGGTTGCCTAACAAAGATCTCACCTTTGTCCTTCGCAGTGATGCAAGTTCTTACGCTATTGCTGCAGTTTTGATGCAGGAATATAACGGCACCTTATTTCCGGTTATGTACGTATCCAGAAAGCTCTCACGCGAGCGAGACGAAATATTCCGTTCTGGATAAAGAGCTCCTTGCTCTTGTCTGGGCAATCACTAAACTGGATCGTTATCTCCTCGGATCACACTTTGTGGTGGAGTCTGACCAGAAAGCTCTTACCGCACTGAATACAGGGAACGTTAAGTCATCAAAGTCAGCGCGTTACGCTATAGCGCTTCAACCGTTCCATTTTGAGATACGAGCTATTCCTGGAGTGCAGAATGTGTTCGCAGACTGTCTATCAAGATGCCCAAGTGAACGTGTCGAAACTAAACCACTTCCAGATGTTGGAACATCCTCACCGATAACATGAATAACTTTGTACATTGTTATTGATACTATATTAACGTTTTATTAGAACGGGAACATTGGTACTACAGTAACTTTTTATTAATATGGCAACATTGTTAAGAGCGACAAATATACATTTGTTATTCCTATGGAACATATTACACTACATAACGTGTTAGAGAATATATTATATCGTGTATGGAACATTGAGAACATTATCTCGTCGATTACTAACTAGTTGTAACGGAACAGTGACATATTGATAGTGATATTGCAATTACTTAGAATATATTGTTAACTAGTTATTTGTTAGTAATTAAGGACTATATAAATTAGATTAATTCAACTTAATCTATTTAATTGATTATGGATCACACACATACTAACTTTCTTAGTTGTCACGTAATGCCTGCATTCACGGGTCTTAGTTATGATATCTCACTGTTAGATCACTAGTCAACCGTACTAGTGTTAGAAAACATTAAGTGTGTTGATTCTTAAAGTGTTTAATTTTGCATTGTTTCATTTTTGCACATTGTATTTTCAATTTCTCTGTTTTATTGATTCTCTTGTCATTGATCATCATCAGTGTTGCTGTTCATTTTCATTTTTGAAATCATATGTTTCAAATTTTTTTTAGAAAACTTAGTTGAATTTTATTATCATTTTTTTTTTTAATGGTTTTTTTCATTTTTCATTTTCAAACTTGTTTTACCACATCGTTCCAAAGTAGGTCGTTTGTGGATGTGTGCTTTAATGCATACTATCATTTAGTTATATTCATTTCGTTTAATATTCTTTTCTTAATATGGTATAACTTTATGCATTTAATATATCTTGTTGTAGTTTTGACTCACCTCTCTCGGGTATTAAGTTCAAAAAAAAATTAATAGAATTAATTTTTTTTAAGGGGAGGTGATAAGGGAGCTGTTACGTACATTTATTACCTAAGGGGGTAGTCTTCGGTCCTGCCAAATGTACGCACCAGTCTTTATATATTTTATTATTTGTGCGTTCGATTGATTCACGCACTGACGTGCACAATGCAGTGTGAGTTGCTTTGGACGCACGGGTAACCTAGTTTGGGAAATAGTGACGTCATGTGAGTTCGGGGCAGTACGGACTGTGTTTATGTCCGAGGTATATTTCTTGGAATATTTTATTGGCAAGTTTGGAAGAAGCCATTACTTTTGTATGATCTCTACTGGTTCATGATGCAGCCAAGAGTAGAAGTATCATGTAAGTGTCGCCCCATGTCATTGAATGTTTATTGAGTAAATTAATGTATAAGGCCGCTCATAGTTCTGATCTAGCGGGAAGTCATCACAGTATGTCCTTCCTAGAATGGACAGACGGAGTCGTTAGCCCTTTTGAATTACTTAGAGGGGAGGATTCCTACGAAGAAACAAAGTTAATTGATTTGCATACTTCTTATGTTTATATGCCGTATTTTCGTAAATGCCAAAGTCGTGGCATGGATACAGAGAGGTTGGTCAATACAGAACTCTAACCTGGTCGTATTGTTGTGGATGACTTTGTTTGGATTGTTATATATCTATGCTACCTAAATATTGTATGAAGGAAGTCTGGAATTAGTGCGAGTATGACAAGAAATATTACTCAGTGAGAATTAATCCGTTGGTCATAGGATACGTCCTTGAGAGAAGGTCAACGGACGTTACTACAATACATATGCTATGGCAAAGGAAGTGATCGATCTTTAGTCACTTGAATGAGAGGACTTAATTGTAGAGGATCTTCATAAACTTGAAAAGTCAATGATCAACATTTTGATGTAATGACCTTTTTGCAACTGTAAATATGACCGTCTTGTTCAACGTCGTATATGTCACGTTCAATAAAATATATGTACAATCATCACAGCCTTGTGTGCTGCCAGTCAATAACCAGTTCATCACTACTTGTTGGTGTTCGTGTTGAAGAACATTTATGACATTTTCGTTCTATCAAAACCATTCGCGTAAATAACACTCTTGAACGTTAGAAACGAACCCAACAGTATATGAAGAGCGTTGCTATGCCCCAGCCTACCAACATGCTACGTCACATCTATCACTAGTTAACCCCATAAAATCACTGTCAATATAATGGCTTTAAGTGCAAACACCTAACATTGGTGGCACAACAATGTGTTAACGCGTACCAAATTAAAGTGGGCCAACATTACCCAGATAAACCCGTATCAACAACAAATTGACATTTATTTAAAAGATTATCCAAGTATGTAAAAATTTTAAACAAAACTTTGAGATTCTGACAGTAAATAAAAAAGTTAAAAACTAATTAAAATTGGCACACAGAATGGGGCAATAAGTGGAAATGTATAATTTTAAAAAGTAAACTGAGATTTGTGGGGAAAAAGTAACATCAAGAAGCAAATCATATTAGCTGAATCAAGAAACTAAGAAACAAAGATTGTTTTAGAATTATGGCATTCAAATAGGCAGTTTCTGTTTTTCATGAAACAAAGAAAGGTGATGCATGCACTACATTTTGTTTGTGTTCTTCTTTCAGTACCTTGAGTTGCCCAACAATGTTTACAATTTTTGCTTGTAGCAGTATGTTCTGGTATTATTGAGTGTGTGGTGCTGATTTTAGTTTTGATGGCATTATGTGCAGAAGGAATATTCTGATGTTTTTTTAGTCCACCCAGCTCCCTAATAAGTTCCTCCGTAAAATCTATTTGAAGGTAACGATTCAATCTATCTAGTTCTTCAACATCAGGATGATCTTTTCTGCACTCTTGAAAAATGATATAGCTGTTAACCCTAGCAATGTCAAGAAAACGGTAGAACACGGTTTTCCAATATTTGTTTGTTTTCATAAGAACATTACATTTATTAATTAATTGGTCACTTTTATCTACACCACCCATATAAGTATTATATTGTTTCACTACATTAGGCAGCTTAACTTTTAACTCTCTAAATTCCCTATTGACTTTTGTTCTTCTAGTGGCTTCTGAATATCCATTAGCTCTCATAAAATTAGACATGATAGAAACAGTTTTATTATCCCTCCATTGCATTGTTAAAATCTCCCTCTCTCTGACACAGAGCATGTCACCGCGAGCTTACTTTTGTTGTTTCAAATGATTTTATTTCTTTTAAAGATTTTGGAAAACCTTTTCTAATGTGTATAATAGTTCCACATGCACAAACACCTTTCTTTAAAACATTTTTTAGAAGCTGTACACTAGTGTAAAAATTATCAAAAAATAAGTGAAAACCTTGATTAATAAGAGACTTTATTAGTCTCATAACTACATCATAAGCCAAACCAAATGGTGAACCTTGGGTACCCTTACCAAGGTAAATTTCAAAATCATATGTGTATCCTGTTTCAGCTTCAGCAAGGATCCATAATTTCATTTCCCGTGTAGTTGGCTTATCACTAATATACTGCCTAATGGATACCTGCCTTTATTTCGAACAATCCTTTCATCGATGGAAAGGTGTTGTCGAGGCTGATAAAGCTTCTGGCATTTTCTATGAAAATAATAAAACAGAAAGCGTACTTTACTTAGCTTATCAGTTGAATTTTTAGTCTCAAAGTTGGAAACTTTTAGAAATGACATTATCTGTAAAAATCGCTTTTTTTGTCATGAAAGACTTAGCCCAATATCCATGATACAAGGAAGATGTAGGTCAATATTTCTGCACACCTGGTATTTGTACAGTACCCATGTACATAAGAAGACCCAGAAACTTAAAAAATTCTTCAACCGTTACATCCATCCATCCCCTGTAAACTGATGGCTTTGATGGACCATACATCATGGCATATTTGTTTGTATATAAACATAAATACGATACAAGATCAACAGCAAAAAAATAACTTGAAAAAATCCACAGACCTTAAAAATTCGCGGACATCTTCTCTTGTTAGAATTCCTCCTTCAGATGAACCCCAGGCTTTTGACAGGGCAAAAACTTTGAAATTGACAAAGGGGCTCCAGCATCCAAATCATTATAGCCTTTGGGTCTGTAATGAAAAAAAAAATAACAAACCGTTAGTTAAAGTTTGAGAAACTAAGTGTAATATTTTAAAATAGCACATTATGCATTATTATGTATTCTTTAAAATTAAAATAATAATGATAATAATAAATTGGAACCTATAAATATCTTTAAACATTATCCCTTCAAACAAAATATAACTTTTATCACTTTCCAAGCTATTTTATTATATTTTTTTACTCTGTATCTGTTTGTTTTGCAAATATACATTTCCTTAGCAACCGTTACTATGGACGGGTAAGCTTTAAAAAAAAAATGAAGTAAAAAATAATTTTTCACCATGAATTTTAAAATCGTTATCAATTTTAACAGAAAATAGGTTACAGTTACTATTTAAGTGGTAATTTTTTTAAAAATCTAGGTCACTACACTACCACATTCCATAACAATTCTTGACGCAATCGCGTCGTCACTAGTTCTCGCAGCTTACCTTGCTATGCTGGCTTCACAAATTGGGTCATCGGGGACACTATTTACAACATCCGTGTCTGAATCCGATGTTTCAGGCTCCCAGACATCATCCTCTGCAGAATCAGCGCTGCATTCATAATGTAAATCATCGCTGGAACTCATGGTTTAATTTTTTAGCGGGGACAAAGAAATCAAACTCAGACCAAGTTTAAAAATGGCGTCGAGTGTTTTCGTTCTTCACTCTCGTTTTCAATGTTGATTTTTTTCTTATAAAACTTGTTTTAAAAGAACGTTTTTACGTTTTAAATAAATTGTATGCAGTATTTTATTATAAAACAACGATATTTTTTTTTATGTTTTAAGGTTCTATCAGCGGCTTCGGAATTTACCTGCCAAATGTGTCGGGTTTTATAAGGATAGAAGCGAATAGAGTTAATATACACGCATACCTGTCTTCTCTCCTGACTGTCACACCCCACTCTCTATCCACATTCGTAACTCTAATTCTATCTACTTTCACGCATCTCACTTAGAATTGTCTTATATTAGACATACTCGTAACCACCTCGCGACAGGGATGATAATGATGATGATGAGGGAAGATAATGATGACGATGATGTTGATGGTGGTGATGGTGTTGTTGATGATGTTAATGATGAAGATGATGGTGAGAACATCGATTATGGTGAGGGAGGAATATGATGAGGATGATGGTGATGGTGATAATTATGATGGTGATGATGATGATAATGATGGGACAAAATGATTTCCAGATATGTAAAGACATAACACCTTGTTCAAAGCAATGTTTTTAATGGAGTGAAATGTCGAAGGTAAACGAACAAAAGAGTGATAGTGTTATATGTGTACACAAAAACACCAAGAACAGAACAGAAAATAATCTTACTGTGTCGCTAAGACAAGAGGATCGCAGTGTACGTAGTTCTGGGGGGTCTATGACCCTTTAGTGTCTACGAACATGTAGTTGCTAGTCCGATGTAAAACATCATGTCCATAGGCTCTTAACCATTCCTTAATGGAGAAGTAACGTTATTCTTTCTTTTATTTCATTTTATTCCACATGAAGTTGGACATCGGGCAGGCAACCTGATGGTGTAAAATAAATTGCTACATAATTTCTTCATGAACACGTAAATGCTTTCACGTGTTGACAGGCAATGGCTTAGCTGATTTTACATAATAAACTAAGCTAAATAAACTAAGCAATATAAACTAATCTAAATAAACTAAGCAATATAAGCTAAGCTAAAGAAACTAAGCAATATAAACTAAGCTAAATAAACTAAGCATTATAAACTAAGCCATTGTCACAGGATGTTTTACAACTGTGTGACTCACCTGTCCCTCATAGGCAGCATGTATGGATATTAGGGGGCAAGTGATGATCATTGTTGATGATAGCATGTGTATGACACGAAGCTAAACTAAAGATAGCCAGTCATGTGACTGAGGGCTGCGCAAGGGGATTGCGTGAGGAGAGTTCAACCGGACAGTGTGTTCAGGGGAGACCAGCAAGATAGCCGTCGAGGGAAGACGTGTATGGAGAAGGTGATGGAGGATCTTCTCTGTCTGGCTTATACCAGCTAAGTTTTGCCCAGCGTGATGCTGGAGATATTTCAGACCGTTTAGTATGAGTTCTTTTGCAAGTCAATGAGTCTTTTGACGTAGCGTCTCTGAATACGTTGATCTCCATTATAGTTCAGTGCTAGTAGCGAGTTGTGCGCCATGTTGATTTTGTGAGCTTAGCAGGGTATGTACATGTAGATGATGTCGTTTATATATTGTTAGCCAGTTATTCTGGTTTTATGCATTCGCACTGTGCCCGTGATATTTGTATGCTCATATTTGTCAGATTGTTGACTATTTATATTGAGATTGCCAGACCTTAACTCTTAGTATACGAGCGGCCTCTTAGTGAGGCCGATGATCGATCCCCTTCAACAGCGAAAATGTATAGGTGAATGCATGTTTAAAACCACTGAACAATTTAGTTACATGCATGATATAGGGGTTTCATTTCTTCACATTTTGATATATAATACTTTATGTTATCTTTATAAATAAATTATTTAGTGCAGATCGATCATCGGCCTTTCTAAAAGGCCGCTCGTATACTAAGAGTTTTTATAAGAGTTGTTCTTTATATAGGGCGTCTCTAAGATTGTTTAGAGTGTGACCTCTCGCATTATAGCGCGAGTCTTCTTTATCGGACTCTAGTCGCCGTGTGGTGTAGCGTTAACTACTTTCAGTCATGTATGTTTCCCCAAACGCTACACACACTTATTAACTGCAATATTTATTAGCACTTATTCATGCGACAGCAATATAAACTAAGCAATATAAACTAAGCAAAATAAACTAAACAATATAAACTAAGCAATATAAACTAAGCAAGATAAACAAAGCAATATAAACTAAACAATATAAACTAATGCAAAATAAACTAAGCAATATAAACTAAACAATATAAACTAAGCAATATAAACTAAGCAAAATAAACTAAGCAATATAAACTAAACAATATATACTAAGAAATATAAACTAAACAATATAAACTAAGAAATATAAACTAAATAATATAAACTAAGAAATATAAACTAAACAATATAAACTAAACAATATAAACTAATCAGAAACATATAAAACAAGAGCTTTTAATTTGAACAATGACCTGCGAGATTAGATTGTGTTTTGTGTATGTTAAGATGCGGGCGTCGGAAGGTAAATTGTGTCGATTACATTAATTTGTTTCATTACACAGTAGGTCATAAAGTCTGTGATGTGAAACACAGCTCTTGACATTACTAACTTTCTTTTGAACTTTACATTAGGTGTATAAACTTCTCACAGTATTTTTTTTTTTTTTTGAAGATGCATTTCACTTGATGAATATTCAATTATGATCAAAATCACAAAATAAGATAAGGACTAAAATAGTGCCATGTGTATGTGTGTGTGTGTGTGTGTGTGTGTGTGTGTGTGTGTGTGTGGTGTTTATGTGCGCGCGCGTGTGTGTGTGTTACCAAATGCACTAGAAAAGAAAGACTAAAAATGTTCCATATGTTCTATTGCATAAAACATGTGACAGGATGGATTGGGGCGATCTCTTCTCGAACTCTGATTCTTTACGACAGTACACATTTTCAATTGTTGTACTGATTAGGTTACGTGCTTTTTCAGTGGTCAGCACCTTTTTCTTTCTCTGCTAATGTAGCAGATAGTTTGTATTTTCAAACATTCTTACACTCCTCTCATCGATAAGTCGTCATGTCTGTTTGCTTACCTATTCCTCCCTGCTGGGGAAGGAACTGATCAGATAATATTAACCGACAACCATGTTTGTTAATTTCGGGTGTGCCCGACATCAGGCTACAGAGTAACATTAAAATCGCCCAGCGCATTTGTTTAATCGCTGATAAGGCCAGGGTGTGTTCTCTGCAAAGATGGTGAAGAGACGGATTTAGTGTGCTCAAGCGACAGATAACGAGATTACTCGTCTGTGCGACACATTTTGGACAGACATGCATGACATCATCGTTTCCGGCACACCTTGTTACAAAGATATTTGTCATGATACACATGACGTATGTTTCAAGGTGTGTGTAAGTAGCGGAGTGAATGGTTGTTACGGTTAAATGCTACTAGCACTATGACATGCGAGTGTTTCACGGTCATGTGTTATTTCTAAAGTAATATACATATAGTGTTGTTCAGGGGTGTCATACGTTGGTGAGATTCACGTGAGCTCGTGGAGAGCATGTTGGGTAGTGAACTGTCTGTATAACCGAGAGGGGTTTGTAATGTTAGAGGTATTGGTGTGACTGACCGTTGAACAAGACGGGTCGGATGTGATATTATCTGAAGTGATTATTGTTAGACTGTAGAGTCTGGAAATGATATGGCCGTTATGGAAGACGGGTCAGTTGTGATATATTATATGAAGTCATTATTGTTGGACTGTTGAGTCTAGAAGTGATGTTATAGGGCCTAGATGTGAATTGTATACGCGAGGAGTGTGTGCAGCGTTTGTGTTGACTTTAGGAGCCATTAAGGCCTAGATGTGAATTGTAAACGCGAGAAAAGGATGCCGCTTCTGTGTTGACTTTAGGAGTCATATGTAGTCAGAGGTTATTAGTGGCTAATCTGACTAGGAGATTCCTAGTGCGAGGTACATGCCGCACTAGAGGAGGCCAAGATAGTAGAAGTAAGGAGACTGTGTGCGTAAGAATGCCAGCAGTCATGTCATGATGAGCAGTATAACATGAGATGTGTCTGAAGCTATTGTTAGGTGCCACCGACTTGTCATTCATATGTTTAGCCATACGTGATGTTACCGATGTCCAGGATTTTGTATTGGTGAAATATATATGTACATAGGACTGTACAACAGACGTCTGTTGAGTTTATGAACAAGTGTCGCTAGTGAGGCTGTGTTGGTAGTGATCACCCAAGAATTATCATACCCCAATTTGAGAACAACAAGCCACGTTTAAATAACCTGGGACATATGTTAAATTTCGGTTTGTGACAATATTACTTTGTATTAAAGTAATAATACGTTATTTGTAAACATGGCCGAGAGAGGATCGGATGTTTTCATTCCATATATGTGTGATGTGACCTTTTGCGTCGCGCATATTATTTCAGGCGGAAGTAATTTTAAAATTCCACCACACAACACACACGTTTGAAACGATTGGCGCTCTACTAGAATCGTAACAAACAAATGCGGGTGAAGAAGGACCATATTACCTGACCTTTTCGCAGTTTTAAGACACTGTGAAGATCGCTTGCAAAACAAAACCAGACTGCCGGAAGTTAGAATTCAGAATCCCCTTTATCAGACCGGACTTTGTGGAACATATTGAAGGACTTAAAGACCCCAGGAAAACCATTTTAATAAGGAACCGGAATCTGAGGAAACTGAAAACACGGCGTCATGTGGGAATTATTGAATAAGAAACGTCCCCTCACGAACACGTGAAAAAAGGCATCTTCCAGGGTCTTAAACGTACTTCTCTGAGCAAACATTCTGTGAGCCAAGTGTCGTGAAGTGACGTCTGTATCACAACACCAATTCTGCTTAACTCTGACCACACCGCGCGCCATACATTGTAAGAACTGCAAGATACACAGACCAATCAGAACGCTCCGTTATGCCGTGTTTACTACAGCCTTGGATAAATAAAATGGAAGTCCAGATATGTGCAAACAAGTATCAAAGGACAATTAGCTACATCATTATGAAATAAGTACCACCTGGAAGAGGCTACCAAAACGATATTAGGGATGTTGCTCTACCAGTAAGTACTAATACTTTTACAAATACTGATATAGGACGGGAGAGATCTCTAGTTGAATGCATCGAAGCCTCAGGTTAGTCCATTAATTAGCTGTGTAACGTACGCATAGAATAAAATGCATTTAAGAATGAAAAAGTTTGTTTACTAGAAATATGTAGAAAAATATAAGGCGTATTTTAAACTTGAAATGAATAAAATCGCTCCAGGAATAACTTAGATAAATAAAATCTTAATTTTCCTGATTTGCACAATAGACAAAATTTACCAATATTTTCTGAACATAAAACACATTCGTTGGGAAACCACCTCGGACACTCGAGGCCACACTATTTATAGCGCGTGTCTACAGAATCAGGTCAGTCACAATATTTGAACGCGACAGCGAGCAGCAAAAGAAAGCAAGTGTTAATGGAAGAGATTTGCCTTCTGTACTTAAAAGCAGACCTAAAACAGCAATTTACAGCTCGACTGTGTGTGTGCCTGATGGTAAGAACGAATCTATATATATATATATATGTATATAATTATGTGTATTTCTAGTGATTAATCCACCTGTACGATAGGAAGTGTGTAGATGTGTTAGAAAATTACAGTGTGTTGCTGGTGAACTTACAGGCTTGTGTGTAATTCTGGAGGCAAAGCCAGCCTTGGAAAATATTCAAAATAATTGAGAATAATGGCCAAAATGTGTCTGTAAGTTTGGAAATGTATTTAAAGAAGTATTTCTTAATGGAATGAGACACATACCAAGAACAGAAGGAAGGATGAAAGGAATTGGATTACTATATAGTTTGTTATATTACTTAGTAGTTTTATTCACGACCAAAGTATTGTAGGGAGTCGGATCATGGGAAAAGGATTATAAATAAGGATGTAGAAGAAATTTATGATCACAGTGAACTGAATTGATTGTTGCTACTATATTATATCTTGTGCATCTGCTAGCACTCTGTCTGAAACTGTCTATCATCCCCATCTATGTCATAGAGGGATATTGATAGACAAATACAGGGTTTGCGTTTAACTTCGTTTCAGGTTTTATCCTGTAAACCTAACAAATATATAAGAGGCATCTCTCACTAAGGTTACGACGGATGCAGTGCCGGTCTATGTCAGAGGGCCAGACATCTCGTATATACCACTTGGAAGAATTTCAGCAATTAATTTTATCCAGTACCAGAGGAAGCCATCTTCAGTGACTCAGATAGGTTGCCCACAAAGGCACCTGTACAGCATATCCACGTTCACCAAATATAAAATAAAACATTTTGTGATGACTATAGCAGTGTAAATCTTCAATCAGAACTGTGAAATTAAGAAATATTACTTAATCAGAGAGAGAGACCAACCAAGCAAGACCCTCTCCATAGTGATAGACATCTTAATTCAGTGAAAGACTTTGTTGAACATTTTATTATTTATTCAATGTTGTAATATGATTTCTTTTAAAACTTTTTCAAACAGAAAAGAGTAAATGTACAAATAAATTGTAAATATTTACCAGCAGACTTACTTAAATTCTTTAATTTAAGTTACAGTCATTGTTGGTGAATTTAATTAAATAATTACCCCTAGCAGAGTAAATAACAATAATAATTATAATTTTAACAGAGGAGGATCTGGAGAGGTAGCAAATAAGGACTCAGAGTACTACATTACCATCTTCTCTGGGAACTTATACAGCTTGACCCTACCTTTGTTGTCTATACACCCTTACTCTTTTCAGAGAAGGGGTATTACTGATAAGACCAGACTCTTATCTGGCACTATCCTGGTATTATCTGATACACCTTTAAGTCCAGGATATCATTTTAAGTTCTATAACCATCTACCCTCTCACGACACTGGGGTCTCAGTCCTGGGATTTCATTTACCACCCTGGGGCCTTTTTCTTTGAGACATTCAGTCTTATAATAGTTACTTACGTCCTCTGAGTTAACACTAGGAGTAAAAATTAATAATAAAATAAAAGTTAGTAAAAACTAAAAGCTAAATAAAGCACGTTGAAGTGCCATTGAGTACAAAACAAAATTTTGGTGACTGGATACGCTGACAGTTGTCTTTTAATTAATTAGATTTGTATTAATTAAGAGTGTGATAGGTCTGTTGATAAGAGTGTTTGAGTGTCTGCAAACTATTACTGTATGAGTATGGCAGACTTGGCAAAGTTTAGATCTGCTACAGTGCGGGTGGCAAAGGAGTTTGGGTTAAGTGGGGAAGCTCTTATTCAATTTGTCACTACTGAATGTGATAAGTTTATGGAAAGAGAAGATAAGACGTTGGAGACAGAAAGAAGATTACAGATAGAAGCTGATAGGGAAGCTAAGAAAATATAAGCTGATAGGTAAGATAAGAGGTTGCAAATAGAGGCTGAGGAAAGAAGACAGGTTGCTGAAAGGGAGGCTGAGAAAGATGAAAAGATGTTGAAAAGGGAACATGAGTTAAGATTGAAAGAGCTTGAACTTCAGGGAAATGGTACAGGTAATGGCAGAAGTTCAACTACCTCTGACACTAGTGTAATTCAAGGTGCCTCAAATGGTGCCATGAATTTTCATTTGGACCCATTTGTGGAGAAAGATGATGAGATTGAATCTTATCTAAGTAGGTATGAAAGGTTAGCTACTAACTATGGCTTAGAGAAGGAGAAATGGAGCCTTATGTTATCACAAGACCTGAGAGGAGTCTCTTATGAAGTTTTCGCAAAACTGGGAAAAGAAGACCAGGAAGATTATGAAATCTTGAGGCAGGCGATGCTGGTTCGATATGAAAAGAACTCAGAATTTTATAGAAAGAAATTCAGAACTGCTAAGCTACTTTCTGGAGAAACCTACCACCAATTCTCTGCCAGATTAGAAACCTATTTGAAGAAGTGGACTGCTCTGGGAAAATGTCAAGACCTAAAAGAAATGGTCATGATGGAACAAGTGAGAGAGTCTATGCCTCCAGACATGAGAAAATTTCTTATGGAACAAGGTGCAGAGAGGTTGGGGGAGGTTTTGACAGTTGCTTAAAGATATCAGGGATCTCAGAAAGAAATAGCAAGAATTAAGAAGAGGCAAGGAGAAAATAGTAGGCCGCCCCAAAACCAGAATAAGTTTGACAATAGGGACCAACAACCACACAGATACAAACAAGGGTATGACAAACCAAAATGGGACCAGAGAGACAGGAACCATCAAATACAAGATAAGTGGTGCAAAATTTGCAAAATGAACAACCACAATACACTTGCATGTTTTACGAAAATCCCTCCATATTACGCTGCATGCATGAGAACAGTGGACAAGGGAAGACAGTCAGATAGATCTCCATTATCCCCCCACCCCAGAAGAAGTAACCTGTAACGGCACTAAGATAATGTGCCTTTATGATTCAGGATTGGAATTTGACTCAGTCGTGAGTGCATCCTTAGTGAACCCTGATCAATATACCACAGAAAAAGTGGAGATACAAAAGGCATTAAAAGGAACAGCCACCATGACACTTCCCATAGCAAAGATCAATGTCAGGACTCGCTACGTGGAAGGAGTGATAAGTGCAGCAGTAAGTGATGATCCTATGTACCCTCTGGTGATAGGAAGTAAATATGTCTTCTTGGGTGAACCTGGAAAACCTGTGATCATGGCAAAGCTCCAGACCAGGTCTAGCCCTAGGAATGAGGAGGGAATTCCCCTAAATATTCATCCGAAAAAGATGAAAAAGGCCCAAGCTAAAGATAGAACATTAAAACCTTGCTTTGGCAAGTTGCCAAACAGCCATAACCCCCCTAAGAAAGGACAATTTTATTTGAAGGATGGATTGCTTTACAGGAAAGCTGGAGCAGGACCCAATGGGCATGAACAGTTAGTACTGCCATCTTCATATAGGGACAAGGTTATGGAACTAGCACATGTTGATTCAGACGGTGGACATAAGAAAATTGGAACCTCTTGTCAAAGGACGTCAGTGCATCATTATTGGTCAGGTATTGCTGAAGACATTGTTCAATATGTGAATGCCTGTGCACAATGTAGCAAGGAACATCCCACACGTTGGGAAAATCAACAGGACCTAGAAACGCATTGGAGCGGACATAGGCCTGAAAATAAACATAAACTGGTATACAAAGTGGATAGGATGGCACCTTTTCACAAAAAGTCTTCCAATAAACCAGTTGTGGCAACTCTCCGTATTGTACAGAGAGGGGAAACAACTCATCCTATACCGACCAAAGTTGGCTCGGAACACCAGGTACTGGATAAAAATAGAGTGGTTAGTAAGCCACCCTTGATAACGAAACTGAGGGGAAACCCCAGAAAAATTGGTAGCGGGAGAGTGGGCAATTGGACTGATGTTCAGCCCACCTCTCTATATCGCTATTAAATTAGCATTAGAAAGGGCTCCGGTAACAGTGGTAGTTGGCAGGCCCATATACACGGTCCATTGGAAGTATTGACACGGACATGGACTGAGATTATATAGCAATGCTAAAGGGAGAATTGATTTCTTGGTGCAGGAAAATTCATTTCCCCATATGAATCATATTATCGTGCTAGTGAGGTTTAGCTGAGGAAACCCCCTGGTAAAAATAGACTCTGCCTGGATTACAGGAAATTTAAGGATATAACAGAGTCACAAGTGAATCTAGTAAAGGGTATTACCAGATTCCCGTCAAGCCTGAAATCAGACTGTTACTGGACTTTAGCATTTTGGAGGAGCACTATGAATTCAATAGGTTGCCTTATGGATTGAAGAATACTCCGAGTGTTTTCTCTAGGCTGATGAGGAAATTATTGGATCCCTTACGAAACTCAACTATCACCAATTTTATGGATGATATCCTCATAACTGCGAAGCTTTTGAGGAACATCTATCATCTCTGGACATGTCGTTGGACAGACTCAGAGAGGTGAAAAGGTGAATATTAGTCGATAATCAGCAATTAGACAGGCAGCAGAACCTGTGCTGTTTATTTACACAACATGCGGTGGTTATCCCTGGATCTCAGATGTTGGGGCAGATTTTTGAGTAGGCACCCACCTGAAGGAAACCAAGAGAGAAGGAAGGCAGAGTGAACCCCATATTGGGAGAATATCGTGATTGTGAATACAGACAGGAAGCACCAACAGCGGGATTACGCTTTTCAATTCGGAGGCTTATATCGTGAAGTGACGTCTGTATCACAACACCAATTCTGCTTAACTCTGACCACACCGCGCGCCATACATTGTAAGAACTGCAAGATACACAGACCAATCAGAACGCTCCGTTGTGCCGTGTTTACTACAGCCTTGGATAAATAAAATGGAAGTCCAGATATGTGCAAACAAGTATCGAAGGACAATTAGCTACATCATTATGAACGAAGTACCACCTGGAAGAGGCTACCAAAACGATATTAGGGATGTTGCTCTACCCGTAAGTACTAATACTTTTACAAATACTGATATAGGACGGGAGAGATCTCTAGTTGAATGCATCGAAGCCTCAGGTTAGTCCATTATTTAGCTGTGTAACGTACGCATAGAATAAAATGCATTTAGGAATGAAAAAGTTTGCTTACTAGAAATATGTAGAATAATATAGGGCGTATTTTAAACTTTAGATGAATAAAATCGCTCCAGGAATAACTTAGATACATAAAATCTTAATTTTCCTGATTTGCATAATAGGCAAAATTTACTAATATTTTCTGAACATAAAACACATTCGTTGGGGAACCACCTCGGACACTCGAGGCCACACTATTTATAGCGCGTGTCTACAGAATCAGGTCAGTCACAATATTTGAACGCGACAGCGAGCGGCAAAAGAAAGCAAGTGTTAGTGGAAGAGATTTGCCTTCTGTACTTGAAAGCAGACCTAAAACAGCCATTTACAGCTCGTCTGTGTGTGTGCCTGAGGGTAAGAACGAATATATATATATATATATATATATATATATATATATATATATATATATATATATATATATATATATATATATATATATGTGTGTGTATTTCTAGTGATTAATCCACCTGTACGATAGGAAGTGTGTAGATGTGTTAGAAAATTACAGTGTGTTGCTGGTGAACTTACAGGCTTGTGTGTAATTCTGGTATCAAAGCCAGCCTTGGGAAATATTCAAAATAATTGAGAATGATGGCCAAAGTGTGTCTGTAAGTTTGAAAATGTATTTAACTGATTCCGTTCTCAATATTTTTTAAAAGACGCAATGGCCGACCGCTGTGTCCGCAAGATCTTTTAAAAGACGCTGATTTTCGTTATTTCTTTCTATTCTGATATTTTATACTACCCGGAATTTATCTCGAACGGAAGTAAACACAAAACTGGGCTAATTTCAACAAGCTTCAACGTCTTTTATTTGCGTTTGAAGGGATTTTTTCACATTTATCTTCATCTTTAATCGTGTTTTGTCGTATCGCCATAATGGCCGAAAACACACAGGATATGTTACTAATATGTGAACAGTGAACAAACTGTGTGATCAACCATAACTTTCTTACTTTTTCTGTGTTTATAAATGGATTACCTGCACAAAGAGAGCAGTGAAACTGTATTGTGATAACAATTTGTGTTACAAGCCTTACGTAAGTCGAAGATTTTTTTCAAAATTTCAAGTTATCTTTTTTCCGTGTACATGTTATCTGTTATAACATAAACATAACATAAAATTCGCTAGAAAGGCATATGGATTTATATTGTTCATCCAATGTACTTTAATTTGATATATAATATGTTATACTTAACTCATGATTAGACACACATTGTCAGTAAACGTAAATTATGTATGTGTAAATTTTTTTGGCTTAAAAATAATTCCGTCCAGAGCTGAAAATAATTACGTACTGAATCAGTTAAAGAAGTATTTCTTAATGGAATAAGTGTTACAAGGTGGTGGTTTGCTCTGAACAATGTTCCATGTGATATGAATAAAACAATTATAAATTTCTGGCCATTGTTTTATCTTTGATATGTTAGTTTTTTTCATTCAGTGATAGTGCATCGTGCCTTCGATGGAAGATTAAGCGAATGCGGGGGTGGAAGATTTCGAACAATACTTGAACCTTGGAATACGATTGATTTGATAAGTCATTTCATTGAGTCCATACATTTAATTCACAGTTGTACACACAGGATGATCATTTCAAATAGGAGTAGAACATAAGTCCATATAAGTCATGCATAAATTAATCAATAACGTAGACTGCTGGTTTACGTGTCAATGTCCGTTTAAGGATACAATGCAGTATTGTCGTCAGAACATCACAGCTATATGCACGAGCAGATAGACATGGCTACCTGCCGACAGTGAGACTGCGAGTCTGAATATTTCATATGAATTTGACGATTATTCTAATCCTTCTGAGGATTCTAGTTAATTACTAACCTCCATAAATTTTCCTCTCATATAGAGTTCTAGGACTGACCCTGGTCCATCAAAAAAATGCATATATATGGCTATATCATGCCATTGAATTGGAAGGTTAGAAAAACGCAGCTATTCAGCTTGGCGGTCAAGTAACAAAGGGTAGCGTTTCTTAGTTACCGACTGTGACCCAAACAACGCTATACACGTCATAATCGATCGTGTATGGAGCGTTCAGTAATTGAAACATCTATCGCAATATATTAAATGTCTTAACCTTTACAATTGCACGTCTGATAACCTTTAGCAGACGGCGTTAATATCATATACCGTAACAATTCCCTGTACACCGGGGGGAAAAAAAATCGATAGATTTTTTTTCAAGATCTATCCGACTTAACAATTTTTCAAAAAAATTTAACACAATTGTGACATATGGCCGACGATGTTCTGAGTAGAACCGTGTTGCGGTCATGTCAACTAACTATTTGTCATAGTCATCTAACATTAATCATATTATATATCAATATTATACATATTATTATATCAACTAAATAAATGTCCAATGTTAATAGTGAATGATAGAATTAAATTAAAGTAAGGTCTGTCGTATTAGTATGTCATATAGGAATTAATTTGACTAATTAACATTAAATTAATTAATTAAACTAAGAGTTAAATTATTAAGGTTCTAATGTAACGCGATGTTATGAGAGAAGAAAAGACAAAATAAGTGAGAAGAAATAGAAAGAAATTCGAATATAAGTTTAACTTAATTGTGTGTGTTAAGTGTTAGTGAATAATAACTATCTAATTTAACTAACTAACTAAATAACGTATAGGTACATTAAAAAAAAAAAAAATATTAATCTAATACTTGTGTGAGATTTATTTTCTCTTTTCATAATTTCTTCTTTTTATATTTCGTTCTCTTTTTTTGTTCTTTCATTTCATTTTTTTCTCACATTTCATTTTATTGATAATAATTCAATTAAGAAGTTAAGTTAACTAATTAATTAGTATAGGATATGATGATCCATCCGTAGTCTTGATCCTGATGAATTCTTTTAGGCAAAAATGTTCAAACGTTTACGTTGGAAAGAAATGTCATTTATCCCAGCATCCAAGAATTAAGTGCACATAGGATAATAAGTTCGACTTGTCGTCAGATATTGTTCCATGATTGTTCAACGAATATTCATATATCGTGTATGGACGTTAGACGAAGTTTGAATGTCAATATGTATACCTTGATTGTCTTTAGTTCTATTCTGTGATGCATATAGTGTTTATAAAGTTTAAATTGAAGGCAAGGTTAGTTCTCTTATAGTTGATATGTTTTAGGAATGTTAATGTTGATTATTCGTCGTCAATAGGATTACGTGACAACGCATCCGCCACAATGTTTTCAGTGCCAGGAATATGTTCAATGGAGAATTCAAATGGCTGTAGGATGATTGCATATCTGGCGAGTTTCTGGCTTTTATGATTAGATCGACGCAAGGATGCTACAGCACGTTGGTCCGTTTGTATGGTGAAGGGAGCACCAAGCAGGAACTTTTCGAGTTTAGTTATTGCCCATATCACAGATAAAAGTTCCTTGTCGACTGTGGAATACTTTGTTTCTGCCGGCTTTAGCTTTCTTGAAATATATAAGGTAGGATGTAGAATGCCATCATGGTTCTGGAGCAGGCATGCACCAATGCCGTAGTTACTAGCATCTGTTCGTAAGAAAAATCTTTTGGAAGCATCGGGAAGTCTTAAAATTGGTTCATGCGAGAACAAATTTATAATTTTGTTGAAAGTTTCATTGCATGTACCAGTCCATGTCACCTTCACCGGCATGTCTTTTTTTAACAATGAAGACAATACAGCCGTGATGGATGACAAGTTTGGTATGAATCTACTGTAATATTGAACAAGTCCTAACAAACTCCTGACCTGTTTCTTCGTCTGAGGAACTGCTATGTTTAGAATTTTGGAGACTGTACTAGGTAACGTTCGGATATATCCCGATCCAATGATATGTCCCAAAAAGGTTATCTCATTACACGCGATTTGCACCTTTGTAGGTTTAGCAGTTAGATGATAATTCCTTAGAGTGTCGAAAACATATCTAAGTCCCGAAACATGTTCCTCAAACGACGAACTAAACAAGCATATGTCGTCAATATATGTAATAACGTCTGGTCTACCTGATAAAATTTGTCGCATCAGGCGAATGAAGGTAGCTGGCGCATTAACAAGCCCAAAAGGCATCACATTCCACTGGTATAGACCTTGTGGAGTGGAAAATGCGGTGTAGTACTTAGCCTTTTCGGTCAGTGGTATCTGCCAATAACCTTTAGTTAAGTCTATCTTACTAAATACAGTTGCGTTGGATAGACGTGGCAGTAAGTCGTCGATAAGTGGATGTGGTTCGCTGTCAACTATAGTCTTAGCATTTAATTTTCTATAATCAACACATAGTCTGATGTTATTGTCCTTCTTCCGGACAATCACTAATGGAGAAGAGAATGGCGAATTACTAGTCTCAATGATTCCCAGAGACAACATCTGTTCAAGTTCCTTAGTAGTTTTAGCAAGGAAATGTAAAGGAACAGAATAGGGATGTACACGAATAGGTGTATCATCATTGAGAGTAATGTCATGACTGATAGCCGATGTGCGACCCGGGACGTCGGTCAACACATCTGGATAAGATTGTAATAGATTAGCAATCTGTAGACGCTGTTGCGGTGTAACCGTTGAAGAGATGGTTACATCCCGCCAAGATTCAGTAGGTTGAACTACTGGTACCGGTAACGGTAACTGTACCTCAGGAAAAGAAGATTCTTCTTCCTGGATGACAGATAAGTTAGAATAATAACAAGTAGATACTGTGTTGTCATCTAGTTCATGAAAAATTGACTGTAAGTGTTCAGGACGTGTATGAAATTGCTTGAGCATGTTAATATGAAATATCTTTTTGTGTCCCTTGATATCTAAGACGTAATCAACGTCGGAAATTTTATCAATGACTTTGTAAGGACCATTCCAAGATATCAATAATTTATTGTTATTGTGAGGAAGTAACACATAAGCCTCGTCGCCTGGGAATAATTGGCGTAATCGTCGAGACCTATTTTGTAGAGATCGAGCCTTAGCTTTTGCAGCCTCAGAAGAAGCTGTTGCCAACTGGCAAGACTCAATAATGTTCTTCCGAAGATTAATCACATATTCGTAAGATGACTGAGTGTCCTGAGTCATCTCCTCGTCAATTAATAAGTCTTTTATTAGTCCCATAGGACCTCTTGGGGGAGCACCAAAAACTAATTCAAAGGGAGAGAAGCCAGTTTGTTCATGCGGTACCTCCCGATAAGCAAATAGAACAGCTGGGAGTGCTCTGTCCCAGTCATGAGGGTGCTTAGCAGTAACCTTATGTAGTAGTTGTTTAAGTGTACGGTTAAGTCTTTCAACCGCACCATTACTCATAGGATGATAAATACTACTTAAATTCCTATCAATGTTCCAAGTTTTCATGACTTCCTTCATGGTGTCAGATATAAACTGTGACACATGGTCTGATAAAAGTTTTCTAGGAAACCCTATTCTAGAAAAGATGAGATGTAGTGCATCAGCTACATCTGTGGTAGTGGTGGTCTTTAATGGGATAGCTTCTGGCCATCGTGTGCACAAATCAATGCACGTAAGGACGAATCTATGTCCTCTGGCCGATGGTAGCAATGGACCAATAATATCTATGGCCATCTTGTCAAAAGGTCTTACTGAGATATCGCAAGCCTGAATAGGCGCCGTGTGAAAAGCTCCACGTGCTTTCACTTCTTGGCATGTAGTACAGGAACGTACATACTGCGAAATATCTCTTGACACTCCTGGCCAAAAGAATGAAGACAGTACTCGAGATCGTGTTCGAGTATATCCCATATGTCCAGCACAATGTGAGTCATGTGCATGTTGAAGAATGTACCGTCTAAAAGTATACGGGACCATAACTTGTTGTTTCATTTGTGATTTGTCATTAAAACATCTAATCAATATGTCATTTTTAATAACAAAACAATGTTTGTTATTATTACCTGAGGATAGATTGTCAACTTTATCAACCAGCTTAAAACATTTTTTTAAAGATTTATCCTCTTTTTGTTTGGTTGCAAATGTTTCCCTGTCAATAGGTGAATTGACTACAAATTCCTCTTGGTTGTCTGCATCCATTTTATTATCATCAACTTTCTCCATGAGTTGAGTCTGCGCTCTAGTCGTCACGGCGTTTCCAGTGCATAGGTTATGTTTCTCCCATTCTATAATCTCATCTGGAGTACAATCTTTACTGCCGTGTATACGACCAACCATCAGATCAGCTATAGGCTTTTTTAGCATACATACTTTTACGTTCCCTGTGAAAAAAAGGTGTGTTAACATGAATAATAGCTGTGGGGTAAAACTCAATAGTTCCCCCAAAAGTCATGCAACGGACATATTCCCCCGTTGCACAGCTAGGATGTACCAGCGACTGTCGTACACCAATCGTTGTGGATCCTGAATCCCTCAGCACTGAGACGACGGATCCATTAACTAATCCCCTGTTAAAAATTAGTAGGCCTGTTCCATCGTTGACTGCAAGACCTACCTCTGGTGTAATATGTCCGCAGTTAAGCACTGTTTCTTTCGCCTTCTGAAAAATAAGATTGCATTGTTGGCAACTATTTGCCACATTATAATTAATAGCAAAACATGCAGCAGAAGACTGTGTTGTATTATTGTCAAGTGGGACCTGAGCTATAGGGGTAGTATTATTTGTAACTGCCGCCCCTGTATTATGGTTGTAATGAGATGATCCCCGAGAATGAGATCGATTCCGAGTATAATTGTTAGAATTATCTCGTCGTCCTCTATAGTAACTATTATCTCGATGTCTCGAGCCATGATTATTACCATTCCAGTTACTATTATTATTGGGAGTATGTGATCGATTATAATTAGTGTTATGTTGACCATTGTGGTAGTTTGTTTGAGGTGAATAATTTCTATCTCGTGATCTACCTCTGTTGAACTCATTTTTATTGTTGAAATCATTATTATGTCCCTTCTGAAAGTTAACATTGTGATTTCTTTGGAACCTGCTTCTGTCTACACTGTGATGTCTTTGTTTGTTATTATGATTGTAGGCCATATTAGACGCCACAGGTAGAGGTTCTCTTAATGAGGAGTTAGAAATGGTTGCATTCGGATGTGCCGAACAGTAGTTTAAAGAAATTTTTTTCTAACTCGTCCATAGTACCTGGTTTACGCTCCTGCAAATATGCAAAAAATGGCTGGCTAACCGAAGATAATACCTTATCCCGTAGTAGTAAATCAACTAATTTGTCGTATGATTTGTTGACTTCTGCCAGTTCAACCCATCTATTAAATGTATTGCGTATGTTCGCAATGAATCCTGCAAAATCTTTTGGAGATTCAGGTAAAATTCCCTTAAATTTCAACCTACAGTGTTCCTCGTCCAGGTGAAACCTTCGTAAAAGCAAGGACTTAATAGCACCGTAGTTATTTGCTATTGATGGGTCAGCATTTTGAGAAGCCGTCAGTGGTTCTCCAACCAAGAATTCATTTAATTTGAGTACCCATGACTCTTCAGGCAAATGGTTAGTTTTGCAAGTCTGTTCAAAACGTGACAGGAACGATGAAAGGTCGTCCACGTTCAAGTTGAGAGTGGGTAATTTAAAGTTGTAGAAATGTTTAGTTTGGCTGGATGACGATCCATTTTGTGCGTTATTATTCTGGTTTGCATCAACACTTTGTGCTTGTAATCTTGCTGTCTCCAATTTAATACGCGCCAATTCCATTTCTTGTTGTAAAATAATTTCCTCTAGTTTCAATTTATTCTCTTCTTCCTGTTGAGCAATTTCTCTTAATCTATTTTCCTTGGCAATTTGCTTCATCTCACGTTCTGCTTCCTCTTTCTTTAATGCAGCCTTTTGTTCCTCTTCCTCTTTATTTAATGCAGCTTTTTGTTCCTCTTCCTCTTTCTTTAATGCAGCCTTTTTCTCTGCTTCTTTTCTTTCATGTTTTTCCAGTTCTGCCTCAGCAAACTGACGAAGTTCTTGAGATTTATAACCATATTCCCTACCAATTTTAACGAAATGGTCTATAGTAAGCATTTTAACTTTTATCTGTAAGTAATTATTGATAATTACTGATTAAAATAGTCAATAGTAGCTTCAGAGTAATTACACTGGCTAACAAAAAAAAAATTTTTTTTCTTTCTCTAACATTTCTATGTTTTTCTGGTCAATTTTAATGCGCTGTTTTTAAATCTGCAAACCGTTTTTCTCTATCAGGTCGGGATCTCTAGAAATACGCAATTGAAGTTTTTTAACAACGCATACAGTATTACAACATCATTCGTACAAGAAGTATAACAGTTATGTAGGCTTGAATTTCTTTGCAGTCGACTTTCGTCGGTGAATGGCATGTGGTACATCGCGATGAAGCATCCAACAATAATCAGCAAGCATGGTCACACTCCACCGTCCTTGATAACGTGACTCCATTACGGCGATATCTTGATGGAATCGTTCTCCATGTTCATCGCTGACTTCGCCAATGTTGTCAGGGAAAAAGTCAAGATGCGAATCGAGCAAATGGATTTTGAGGGACATGTTACAGCCCATAATTCTGTATGCATCTGTGCACTGCTTAGCAATATGCACATAGTCGACAGATTTGTGATTTCCCAGAAAGTTATCGACGATCGATTTGAATGCCATCCATGCGCGAAGTTCAGTACCATGTAACAAGTTCTCGAATTGTTTGTCTGCAATAACTTTCCTAATCTGAGGTCCTACAAAGATACGTTCCTTTATCTTTGCATCGCTAACTTGCGGAAACCTTTCTCGAAGATAAGTGAAAGCTTTGCTCGTTTTATCTAACGCTTTTACGAAATTCTTCATGAGCCCCAACTTTATATGTAACGGTGGTAAAATGATGCTGTCTTTGTTAACTAATGGCTCGTGTATTACATTTTTATGCCCGAGCTGCATACGATCCCTGATAGGCCACCCCTTTCTTGCATAATGTTCCGTCTGTTGCGGCTGTCAGATTCACATAGGAAGCAACCAAATTTAGTATACCCAGTCTGCATACCCGTGAGAATTGCAATGACCTTTAGGTCTCCACAAATCCGCCATTGTTAGTCATTGTACTTTATTTTTGCCAAAAGTATAGCCATATTGTCATAAGTTTCTTTCATATGAACAGAGTAGGCGACGGGAATTGATGAAAATAAATTTCCGTTATGCAATAACACGGCTTTTAGACTAGTCTTGGAAGAGTCGATGAAAAGTCGCCATTCGTTGACTATGTGCTCATGACCGAGGTGCACCATTAGACCGTTTACATCTTTGCAATAGCAAATGTCATCATCCATCTCAAAGTATTGAACAAGTTCTCTGTGTCTATGACGAAATTTAGATATCGGAGTATTGAGCGCTAAAAGATTCCATTCTTTGAGTCGCGAACCGAGTAATTCCGCTTGACCTTTGGTAAGAGCGAGATCACGTATTACAGTAGATCTGAAAGTTCTGAATGGTTAATTAAGTGAACACCATCATTCACCGGTATATAATCCGAGTCAGAATTAGTTTCTAAAGCAGGTTAACTATCACTTTCTGGTGGTTCATTCACATCCAACGGATATTCTTCTGGTGGAACTGGGATCGGACACGTGATTGGATCGTGAGGCAATGGTTTCGAAACCGATTCAATATTTTGATAAACCACAGACTTTCTAGTTTTAAAAGTGAAACTATGGATATTTGTCAAGCAGAAGTAACAATCAGTAGCGTGATTTGTCAGTTCACGCCATATTACTGGCACTCCAAAAGGCATCGACTTATGCTTTGGCGATTTTCGTAACCAACCTGCCAATGTATTTGCACAAGTCGAACAAACTGCATTTGGCTTCCAAGATTTATTTGCTTCATCAACTTTCGAATCGAAATAAAGTTCATATGCTTTCTTTAGTAATGGTGTAAAGTTTTTCTGGTGAACACGATCGGTAAAATATTCGCACACGTAACAGAACAGATCAGCCGAATTTCTACAACTTCTCGAAGCCATATTTCGCTCAGAATATTTCAAAATACAGTAACTATTTGAAAAATAGCGTAACATATGTCATGCATCTTTTAGCAGTATAAAAAGTACAATTATTTTGCATTTTATTAATTTTTAATAAGTTATATAGTAAAAATGAAACGGAGCAAATAACGGTTTCCCAAAAATATATTTATTCACAAATATCTTAAGAACCCGATGTGATAGAGATAAACGGATTTCAGATTTGAAATCAGCGCAAGAAACTGACCTAAGAACACTTATTCTTATATAAGAAAGAAAAATGTTGTTTGTCAGTGTTATTAAACTTACTCAACTTAGAAATATTCAATATAAATAATCACAATAGTACTGAACTCTAATGTCTAAGTTCAACCAATAGACAATATTTTGTAACAATATTGTATCTAAATAATACTATATCATAAATAGTTATGATATCTGTTAACTATTATGTAATTACTTCACACAATTAATCTTAATATCCAATAATGTTGGGTATGATTCCTAGTAATTATATTGTTCAATGTACTAAGTCACTCTTTTAGTACCAGAAAAGTATATTAAATAATATACAATGGGTCTATTACCTCAAAGGTAGACTATAATATTATTTTATTTGGTCAATATATATATTATATTATATTATTATGCCCTAGGCATCTCTTATAAATTGTAGTGCTACTTTCTTGGACTATCACTGCATAATTATGTAATGTCCCATATTAACCTTAAATATCAGAAAAAATTAATTAAATTAAATTACAAGTGTATTATTGCATATAATATCATATTATTAATGTAGTATTTAACATATATTATGAGGACAAACAAAACAATGATGTAACTAAAGGGTACAAACAATGTTAAGACGCAAACAAGACATTTTCACAATTAAAAATGAATTTATGAACTAACTAAAACAAGCGGAAGTGTCACAAGCCAAATGAAGGGTCAAGGTCTGACCCGAGGTCAACTTAATATTCAAAGTACACAAAAAAAAAATGACTGCAAAAAATGATGACATCACAGGACTCATAACGGACGAACATTTAACAATCATAAAATAAATTATAGTGAGAGTAGTCTGGACGAAATAGCTAACGAACATGATACAAAACTGAATAAAATTGTTAACTGAGTACGAATAAAATACACCAGTTATCTACGGAACGGTACAGCTAACACAAATCGTCAAACGACAGCAGATTTGGACAGATAGTCCAATGGCAAACCTCAATGGGGCTTCCAAAAGTGCAATCGTTTAACTGCCCTAAGAAACGACCGAAATCAATTCAGGCATCGTGAGAGCCACAGAATCTAATTTCGGTTCATCCTCCCTACCTCCCACGAATTAACAACACATTAAGACAACAAAAAGTACATTAAACATAGGTAAAAACATGCCGATGTAGGCAGAGGGCATGGACTCAGTTAGCACTGTTTGCAATAACAACAGTTAAACACCTAGACTTATCTTTTCCGTTGCTTAGATCAGTGCTAGAGGTCGTCAACAGCTAGGCCTGTGCCTTTGACTGTCTGCTCCTGATGGGCAGGCAACGGTAGTCCATCTTGTGCATCTTGATCAATTTGAAGCGAACTAGAGAGGCGTTGAAAAGATGTCTTCTTCACTGCGACAATGCAACAGTGACGTCATGTTGCTATTCATGATCACGTGCGTCACGTCAGCTTCGTAATGGTCATGTGATCGAAACTTGATCGTAAATATTTCATTCGAAAGTCATGAAAAAATTTTTGGTTTTTGGTTGTTTTTCGTCCCCACATACCGGGCACCACTGTTACAAGGTGGTGGTTTGCTCTGAACAATGTTCCATGTGATATGAATAAAACAATTATAAATTTCTGGCCATTGTTTTATCTTGATATGTTAGTTTTTTTTATTCAGTGATAGTGCATCGTGCCTTCGATGGAAGATTAAGCGAATGCGGGGGTGGAAGATTTCGAACAATACTTGAACCTTGGAATACGATTGATTTGATAAGTCATTTCATTGAGTCCATACATTTAATTCACAGTTGTACACACAGGATGATCATTTCAAATAGGAGTAGAACATAAGTCCATATAAGTCATGCATAAATTAATCAATAACGTAGACTGCTGGTTTACGTGTCAATGTCTGTTTAAGGATACAATGCAGTATTGTCGTCAGAACATCACAGCTATATGCACGAGCAGATAGACATGGCTACCTGCCGACAGTGAGACTGCGAGTCTGAATATTTCATATGAATTTGACGATTATTCTAATCCTCAGAAGGATTCTAGTTAATTACTAACCTCCATAAATTTTCCTCTCATATAGAGTTCTAGGACTGACCCTGGTCCATCAAAAAAATGCATATATATGGCTATATCATGCCATTGAATTGGAAGGTTAGAAAAACGCAGCTATTCAGCTTGGCGGTCAAGTAACAAAGGGTAGCGTTTCTTAGTTACCGACTGTGACCCAAACAACGCTATACACGTCATAATCGATCGTGTATGGAGCGTTCAGTAATTGAAACATCTATCGCAATATATTAAATGTCTTAACCTTTACGATTGCACGTCCGATAACCTTTAGCAGACGGCGTTAATATCATATACCGTAACAATAAGACACACACCAGGAACTGAAGGAAGGATGAAAGGAATTGGATTACTGTATAGTTTGATATATTACTTAGTAGTTTTATTCACGACCAAATTATTGTAGGGAGGCGGATCATGGGAAAAGGATTATAAATAAGGATGTAGAAGAAATTTATGATCACAGTGAACTGAATTGATTGTTGCTACTATATTATATCTTGTGCATCTGCTAGCACTCTGTCTGAAACTGTCTATCATCCCCATCTATGTCATAGAGGGATATTGATAGACAAATACAGGGTTTGCGTTTAACTTCGTTTCAGGTTTTATCCTGTAAACCTAACAAATATATAAGAGGCATCTCTCACTAAGGTTACGACGGATGCAGTGCCGGTCTATGTCAGAGGGCCAGACATCTCGTATATACCACTTGGAAGAATGTCAGCAATTAATTCTATCCAGTACCAGAGTGAGCCATCTTCAGTGACTCAGATAAGTTGCCCACAAAGGCAACTGTACAGCATATCCCAGTTCACCAAACTTAAAATAAAACATTTTGTGATGACTATAGCAGTGTAGATCTTCAATCAGAACTGTGAAATTAACAAATATTACTTAATCAGAGAGAGAGACCAACCAAGTAAGACCCTCTCCATAGTGATAGACATCTTAATTCAGTGAAAGACTTTGTTTG
>JAMPIV010019588.1:0-62500 GCA_024509875.1 Oreohelix idahoensis
ACCTGATGGCACGGGACAGCAGGACTTGGCATGTGATTGTTGAAGGCCTATGCTCCTTGGGGAGCTAAAGGGTATTGATTGATTGGTACATCAGAAAAGATCTTTGGAGACTAGGGAACAAGTCATCAATAAGATGTAACAATAAATCTCGTCCGAATGAAATAAATATTATCGTCAATGGTTCATTTTACTATGGGATAATTTTAAAAAAAAAATGTGGAAAAGTCTAAGGGAAATTACTAAACATTATAAAAGTTATTTATAAAACATTGCAGAAGAGAACTTAAGATAGAAATGGGATGAGCAAGATATAGAAAGATATGGAACAGATGGCATGGAACAGATGGCATGGAACAGTTTGTTTAACGCACTTGCTCCTTGGAGTTCTGAAGGAAAGTGATGGATGATGGTTATAAAAGTTGAATTTAATCATGGAATAAATGTGAACAAAATAAGTTCAGAAAAAAATGTTCTATTTTTGTCAGAGCAATACGGCACTATTTGTAAAAAAATGTATACAGGATACAGAATATCTCGTTTATGTAAAACAATACCCCATTTCCTGCTTTTATGTTCTTTGAATTAAACAAAAGTAGGCATTAAAGGAACTTTAAGGTAAGACGCAACATTAATTTCAGGAAGGTCATAGTTCCCTATGCGTCTGACAGGATAAGACTCACCTGGGCTCACAGTGATTGCGTCCACAAACTGCTCTCGCCACGAGGATGTGCCAACTACAAGAGACACGTTGGCTTTCTTCAGGAGTTTGTCAACAGTGTTCTGAAATATAGATAACATTGATGTATTTCTGTGTGGAGAATAGGCGCATCAAGTAACTTGATATAAACAACATGTATAGCTAGGTACGTTGCTTTCCCTAAAAGGCCTTTAATGTTAAAATGTAAAGGCAGGACAATAACATTTACTGCACTAGGGTTAACCTTTAGCACGCTGCATAAAAATTTAAAAAATTTGCCCTGCCACTGCATTCTTTTTCACAACGCCCCATTTTTATAGTGGGTGACTATTAAATTCTATAGTTTTTTTGTTTTTTGGTCAATTGCTATCATTTTTGGATTGTATAGAAATGAATGAATGATGAATCTGATGATGTAAATTTTGTTTGAGTACATGTTAGATGTGATAGGAAGAGAGGAAAGGAAAGATGAAAAAAACGAAAAAAAAATTAAAATAATAATTTTTTTTAATTTTAAAATTAAAAAATTTTTTTTTTTTAAATAACCAACACACAAAGAGTCCATATCCCTTGCATCTCAATGAAAGTCATTTGACCAACAGACCAATACAAATCAAATGACGATCTTTTCGTTACACCCATCATCAGTAGCAAAGCAACAAACATCCTCGTCAGCAGTGACGTAATTCTAAACCTTTCGGATATTCCTAGTCCTAACCCCTAAAATTATACATACTAGCAATGCCATTCTACTTTCGTTTCCATCTCAGCCATCAAACATATTCTGAGAACCGATTCATTTCGATTTAAAAAATTTACAAAAAATAAACGCGGATACACCCATCACTTTTTTAAGATCGGAAACGGAAGCTAACTCTCTTGCAAATAACATTACAACTTAACATCCGGGGTTCAGATCACGTGCACACACATTATAAATCAGTTCCCCGATGATAGCCGCAAGGCCACACATGTGGCCTCTAGCATGGAGAACATAGGTTACGTTCGGCCCAATGTGTGGCCCGCAGCGTGCTAAACACTTTATTTTCTCACTGCTTTTGGCTTCGATAACTCAGAGTGGATATTTTTTTTTCTTTGGTCCTTGACCACGGACTGACAAAGCAATCAGTGACCATCACACCTGGTGGCGTCTTGAAGAGCAGCAACAAAATGTCTCCACTTTGCTCGGTCGACAGCCATCTTTTGTGTAGTGCCACCGTTCTGGCTCATCATTTGCATCTCTGTTTCCACAGTTCTCCGCCAGTGCAGCTTTCGGATGGCCTGGCTTTCACTTTCCTTCTGGCATACATAGCCTGGCACTTTTGATGATGATGTCAGAGTCTCTTCTGAGGTATGGCCAACCCAATTACAGTATCTACCCGCTATAATGGTGCGCATGTCTTCTTGGTGGCTCCGACTTAGCAGTTCTTTGTAGGTGATGGTGTTGGGCCAGAAAATTCGAAGATTTTCTTGAACACACACGATGAGAGCAGAGTCAAGTGCCCATTTTTACAGTTAATTAGGCCGGAGTGTGATGCGACTTGGTTTCGAATCAGGTCTCTTTGAATCTAAAAGCAAGCACCCCCCAACCACTAGAACTCGTATACTGAAAACGATTAAAACATGCTTTTATTGTGTAGCTCCTTGCAGAAGCGGATTTATTGTGAAACTAATGAAGCTTGAGCTTCAGGGCCCCCAAATCCATATTTCTCTATAATACGTTTCATTCCCATCTCCCAACACTTTTTCTTCTATAAAAGGGGTCCCTTCAAAAGTTAAAGCTTCAGGGCCTCCAAAAAGTAGACCCGCTACTGGTTCCTTGGGATTGCTGATGAGACACAAGAAATAATAGTTACCCCCGTGTCATGTTCTAAGAGGCTACTAATATAAAATTGTGCATGGGGCTGGTAACTTCATCATATAAAACAAATTAATATAGAAACAAGCGCTGCGACAGAACATGAACGCTGCATACTTCCCGCAAGAGAATTAGTTGCAGTGGTGAATCATGCTTTATAGAGAGTGAAAAAGATATAGATTAATACAGGGTGTTTTCGAAATTATGTATAAACAACTGATCGACAATTCTTTTAGATATGTCTTTCTTTCTTCAAAGCTTATTGTTAATTGTTATTGTTAATCAGAATCGACCTTACTGGACTCTGGGCAAACCCATACGTGCTCAGTCTCCCTCAAGAAATGTCGAAAAGTATGAATGCTAACTGTACATGTAGCACGCTGGTTGTTCATACGACAGATGCATCCTCTCTCACGTCCATTTCTGCTAATCCCACGTTTGATACCAAACTCCAACAGCCTCACCCTTGTTGATTCATCCATTGCAGTGGCATTATCCACCAGGCGATCATTAATTGCCATTAGTATCTCTCCCTTATCCAAGTCCAATGTCCCCACTATGGGTGCTCTCGAGGCCAGTCTGTCAGCTCTCTCATTGCCACATACCCCTGCATGACCAGGACAGTAGATCAACACCAGTTCTTGAAGACTTGAGGATTTTATTGATTGTTTTTCATTCCGCCGCAGCCATCCGTTCTGAACTTTTCTTCAAAGCTTAATTTGGTACTCTCCGTCCATTGTTCACGTATCTAAAAAATTCGACAAAACTACTTCATTGTAAAAAAAAATTGTCTACCTCTTAGCTTTAAAATGTCATAAATAAAATTAAAATTATGTATGTTTTCATGAAATATAAATTTTTAAAGTGTGTATACATACTTTTGAAATACCGTGTAGATAGAATCACATACTTTATCAAGAAAGCAGACGCGTATAAAATGGAAAGGATCCCATTACATGCCTATTGGGGCATATTGAGAATATGGTGTTAGGCCCATATTTTCTTGACCATTGGCACATTAGGGGTGATGTGGTCAACATCACGCCGGCCGCCTTAACCTTCCCAGAGTTGCTCTGGTACCCAATTCATGAGGCTGGGCCGACCCCTAAGCCGTTTGCTGTCTAATAAATCCCACCTCAACTGGGGATTGAACCATGGACCACCGAGCTAGGAAGCCAGTGCGCTAACAAATGTGCTACCGCGGCTCCCCATTGGTTCCATAGTTGAAATATAATTATCCTCGTTCCCTACGGAGCATGGAGTCGCCACTACAGCTACACTGCCCCTCCCCTTCTTTACAGAAAGCCTGCACCAGCTTGTCACATGCTATTGCATCAGTAGTTTTTGTAGCTATTTATTTTATACGATGAGGTTGGCAGCTCCAAGCCCAACCTAACATTAGCCGACCTATACGACCTGCCTGAGGGTACAGTTGTCCTGTTCTGTCTGTGTCGTGAAATATTCTAATCCACATATATAAATTATCAGGTAAATATAAAGCCTAACAAATAAATTCTAATAAAGAAAAGAGCAATGGTAAAATAACAGTGCTGTCACAAAGAATGTACTCGAAATCCCCCTTTGTTTTATGCTTCGTCTGCAAATTGTAACGTTTCCACGTTAAATATAAGCCACTGCATAAATACAAGCGTTTCCACAACACATTAAAACGGGTATTGCATTTCTAAGAAAAACATTGAGAGGCACACTGCGTAATGACCTAAATTAATCCTAACATTAATTATACTACGTTACCAAAACGAACGAACAGATGGACTCAAATAGAAAGAAGGGAGGGCTGAAAATCAGGAACGCATGCAACACTAAACACGTGTCTCGCTATTAATGCCACCCTAACACGCGTCGCGCGATACACAATTACTACTATCACGCGTGTAAGGCCACATGCACTAACTTTTTTTTCAGACGGACAGTGATAAAAACACTAACCTTCCCAGAGTTAGGTTTTAAAATCCTGAAAAACGCTTATTAGAAAAGATGACATTAGATGGGTTTACGTTTGAAAACATTACAGTACCCAGACAGCACATCTTCGAAACAGGAGGTAGAAGAAATTGCATATTTTGAACGCAGCCACTTAGCTCTTTTAAATTTGTATATTTGGGTTCCTTAGGGCTTGCTGACAAAGAATATGTAAAACGTTACGCAAATAGTCTAGGAATTACCAAATTATAACCAAAATAAAATAATGGGGGTGCCTGACAGCATGAAATCATTTCTGCTCATAAAATTTTTTTATAACGTGTTTGAAAAAACCTTACGTTACGGAAATAGCCTACCATGTTAACTCCTAATTGATTGGAGCGCAACAAATATAAGACTAAACACGATTAGTTGGGCTATAAATACTATATTGCGTTGTTATGGGAAACGAATAGAAGGGGTACTTTTTTGAAAAGATGTGGAGACGTGGTTTCATTGGGTAGAGCTGCGAATATACTTGATTCAGAGCGTCTGTTCATTGCCACATCTTGTAATAAACCTACTAAGAAGCAGTACGTTGAGCACCAGTGTATATTTGTTATAAAATAAAGCCTGGGACATCGGCAGATCGGAGTTGTGCTATATTCATTGCCAGTCAACGAAACTGTTTATTATTCTATGAATTGTGGTAAGCTTGAAATATTCAATATCTTTTAATGAAAATTGAATGTAAATTGTTAATTTATGCCTGTATATATGTGTAGTTCAGTAGCGAACATGATGTAAAGCCTATAATGCTCCAGCCTGAACAGAAGGTGTCGGAGGAAAGTAAAACTGCATGGAATGGCCAAACAGTACACTGACACCTAGATTATTGATTAGACAGAAATAATGCTGGAATTGCAGAGGCGTAGTAACCATTAGGGAGGGAAATACTGGTATAAAATATTTCAGATGAAGCTGACAGTTGGCCTAACGCTCTGAACTCAATGTTTGTGATGTATTGTGCTCAGTGTAGAAAGAGAGTATAAATTAGTTATGACGTAGAAGGTACATCCTTCTTGTTTTCAGGGACAGTGGTCTTAAAGTTATTGAGCAGCACCTGGTCAGAGCTTTGCTGAAGCCAGAGGTGGACAGCATACTCCTTGGTCCATATAGCAACCAGTGGGGTGGCTCCAGAACTCATCGAGCAGAGGAGCCTTTTTCTGCAGTCATCACTCAAGATAAGAGAGTGTGGCCATGGAGCTCAACATTATGTACCCCCATCTTAAAATGACCTTGTAAAAATAACATTAAGAGGGGAATTTAAGTGTTTTAATATCAGGAACTGAGAACATCTCCAATACTAGTTCCAATAAAGACAAACTATTGAAGTCATGATGACAAATACCAACAGAGCTTGAACAAAACAAAACCAGTATTACCTCATATTACTACTACACAACTGACACACATAGGATACTATTAAAAATATATGTCACTACAAGATTCATATTGATAAATTCTGTACATATAACTTGTAATTAAAATTGATTGTGATTCCTGGTTCCCTTTGTATTTGAATCAGGACACATATACCTTCATGACAGCACTGAATACATATTGTTATTTGAAAAGTTATCAGTGACTCCTTTAAGATATCCTCGTAGAGTGTTTCATGTATGTGAGTGTCACAGTGTTGTCAAGTGTGGTGGAATAAATTAAATTGTTTATCTGTCTGTTGTTGTTATGACTTACACTTCATCATACACATACCCTAGACATATAACGTAGTCATCACACTATTCCAGAATAATTCTGACTGAGGTATACATATGTGGCAGCAAGTAAGGTTATATATAATACACTACTCTTATTAGATATATATATATACCTTCACAGCTGATCTCAGTCAGTACACTAAGTCCCCTATAAATATTTATAACATCCCACTTTACCACAGTCTGTCTCTTCAGAAATCCCAGGGGACTACATATGACAGTTCCTTAGTTTACCACAAACTATTTATAGGCCCAAAGCTCGATGGAATGTGTCACATGCCACCGCTCAAAGCATTCATGGATGACACAACAATTCTGACATCAGATGAACATCAGGCCCGGAGGATGTTAGCACGCCTGGATGAACTAGTCAGCTGGTGCAGAATGAGCTTCAAACCCAAGAAGTCGAGAAGCCTATCAGTCAGGAAAGGGAAGATAGCAGAGGTCATATTCACGGTTTCCAACCAAAGAATCCCTACTGTCATTGAGGAACCTGTTAAAAGTCTTGGCAGGGTGTACGATGCCTCATTAAAAGACTAAAAGGCAGTGCAACAGACAATAGAAATGGCAGAAAGAGGGCTACAGATCATAGACCAAAGCAGACTCCTGGGAAAGTTCAAACTGTGGTGCCTCCAGTTCATGTTGATACCGAAGTTGCTGTGGCCACTGCTTATATATGAAATAAGCACAAGTACAGTGGAAGCCATAGAGCAGAAAGTCAACAAGTTCATGAGAAAATGGCTAGGGGTACCACCAGGTCTGTCAGATGTAGCACTGTACTGCAAAAAGTCAAAACTTCTGCTTCCTTTCAAGTCAGTGGTTGAAAAGTACAAAGTTGGAAAGGCAAGGCTTGCAATGATGATACGCGAGTCAGCTGATGACGTGGTTAAGTCCATTCAGCCCACACTGAAAACGGGAAGGAAGTGGAGTGTGGAAGAAGCTGTTGATGCTGCTCAAGAGTCACTCAAACTGAGGGAGGTAATCGGATACACTCAAACGAATAGACGGGGATTTGGTCATGGAGACATCCGCTGGTGGTCCAAGGCATCAAGCAGGGAGCGAAGAGACATGGTAGTTCGGGAGATACGAGGAGCTGAGAATGATAAGAGGTTGCAAAAAGCAGTGCAGCAGGTCCAACAAGGTCAATGGACTACATGGGAAGGGCCCTGCAGAGGTCCTTGACGTGGAATGATATATGGCATATGGCATCTATTAGGCTCAGCTTCGTTGTCAGATCACTGTATGACCTGCTGCCGTCGGCCACCAACCTTGTGAAATGGGGAAAGTCGGATGATGAGCAGTGCCCCCGTGTCAGGGGAGGCAGACACTTGAACACGGGCTCTCAGCGTGTAAGGTGTCATTAGGGCAAGGGCGATACACTTGGCGCCATAACAAAGTGCTAAATGAGCTTGCTACGACAATAGATCTGGCAAGAATGAAGGCGAATAGCAAACCCAGGCCGAGCACCGCAAATACATACTTTCTAAGGGCAGGAAAGTCAACACACCCCAAACCGAGTAAACCTGGTAGCAGTTTACCATCTCTTCTTGACTGTGCAAACGATTGGGAGATGGCGGTAGACCTACCTGGACGAGGGGCATATCCAGAGAGTATCCGAAAATCGCGGAGACGGCCGGATATAGTGCTTCATTCTTCAGCAACGCTTCAGGTCATACTGATTGAACTGACCGTGCCATTTGAATCCAGATTAGACGAGCAACATTCGTTCAAAGCGGCCAAATATAGTGATCTGGCCGCGGATCTGAGACACGATGGATTCACTGCAAGGGTCATGGCTGTTGAAGTGGGCGCAAGAAGGCTTGTGGCTGCATCTGTGTATGATCTATTGAAACTGTTGGGGCTGAGGGGACAGTCGAGAACAAGGGCACTGAAGAGGCTTAGTGAAAATGCCGAAAAGGCATCAGGCTGGCTGTGGAACAACCGCAATGGGCAGTGGAGATCGTGACAATAAACGCTGCGGTACAGAAAACACCAGGAATTTTTCTAAGTCCACAATACGCTGCGTTTTGTGGTGTACTAGTGAACGGGCTGTGACTCAGGGGCGACAGGCGGTGTATACTATAAGGGGTGTCAGTATCAAAAGTCCAGTGGGGAACGCGCAGTGGCTAGACTCGTTGACCTCGCGATGGTGTCTCAGTGTGTGTGACGGAACGAACGGAATAATTTGTCTTCTCTTTGTTACTTTCACAATTGCCTCCACGGCTGGCGGAGTTGTGGATTTTAAAGTTACTACCGTAAGTGAAATGGGTTCATTTTCGATAAAGACAACAGGAAGCTGAGACGCTTGGGAGTCATGACCCAAGTGGGCCCGCCCCCCCTTAGAGTGTAAAGGAGTATATGGGGCCGAAACACTTGTCGGACGGGGGACTATTTCTGATGATCAGATTGCTTCCTGTTGTATCGATCTGTAAAGAGTTTCCTATCATAGTCTCATGCAGTTTTATTTACTGACGAAGGCATTTGTAGATAGATGGGTCTGTCTTGTTCATGCCTTGCGTTCTTTTTTATTTCTACAGTTTTAGTAATCAGTTTTGCCTGATTTTGAAACCCCCAACAATCAAGGAACGTTTACAAAACTCTGAAACATGTTAGCTTTTTTTTTTTTTATTGCTACAAAGTAACATTCCGACGCAGTGAACATGCAGCAAAAAATTAATATTCGATGAGTGTTCCCTTTGCCGGACGTACCTTCTGTATACCAAATATATAGAAGTCATTAGTGAACATGCAGCAACAAATTAATATTCGATGAGTGTTCCCTTTGCCGGACGTACTTTCTGTATACCAAATATATAGAAGTCATTAAGTCAAGACCAACAGTTCTCAAACGTTTTACAGCTAAGGCTTACTAAAAACTCATGCCAGACATATGCGCCCCCCCCCCTTTTTTTTTAACACCCTCGCTAGATGTATGCGGCCTCCATGAGGAGAAAGAAATGTAAAGGATTCGTTTGAAATCTGTCTACGTCTATATTGTACACACATTTCAGATCTGATTATTTATTGTACAGAAAGAAGTGTAAATTTAGAAAAAATTCAGGGCTTAACAATTGTGGCTACGTGATAATTGTATTTACTAACTTCTACAAACAAATGACTGCAACCCACAAAAGCCAGATACAAACCTCGGAAATGAGGTATCTGAGGAAGATGGTTGATGTAACAAGACGAGACATGTTCCGCAACCAGATGATGCGTCATGGTCTCAAAACCCAGACCCAAGTCGGACATCCCTGGTTACGATGGTTTGGGCATGTCTGCAGAATGGAAGAAGTTCAGCTGTCACGACAAATACGGTGAGCCAATAGCCAGGGATCCAGACCTCCAGGACAACCCAGAGTTCGCTAGGATGATAACATTATACAATCTCTGAAGGACCGAAGATTAGATGGGAACCAGGCCAGGATGAAGACAGTCGATAGGATAGAATGGCGCTCTCTGTGGCAAATTTCTACACCCCAAGGTAGAAGAGGAACGACTAAGTAAGTAAGTAACTTTTACAAACGTCCTCAGTAATTAAACTGGAACAGTTAAGTTCAATAGAATAATTAATGTTGTTTTTTTTGTTTTTTAATGCGCAAGGCTCGCTCCAAATGATGTCTGTTCCTGAAATTTAGTTGTCATATGGAAGAGAGCTGAAAATGTAGACTCACACATTTATGTGATGACAAAAGGCATCAATTATTTTATTGCCTTTCTAGAAACATCTGGATACAAGGCCATGCATGTAAACCAAAAGTCGACCAAAGTCGTTGAAGGAAACATAATCTTCAATGAGGAGTCACAGGATAACTCAAGAAATTGATCTTCATTAGATGGAAATCAATTTTTAGTGTCTATACAATCTTTTATTTATTTATTTATTTTATTTTTATTTTATTTTATTTTTTTTATTATTTTATTTTTAAATTTATGAAATAGTCTCTTACGTAAGTAAATATTTACGTCATGTTTTCTTTCAAGCACTCAAAAAATAAAATTATTTTTGTTCAACCCTATTCGATGGTAACGATAGTTTTAATGAACCCGAAATCCATCATTAAAAAAAGCAGATATAGTCGTATAGCATAGTATAGCATAATTTTAACTTAGGTCTGAATTAATCAAGGACATCTAAAATCATCCACAACCGATACTCACGTCTGTTATGAAGGCTGCCAAAACAGAGACCTGCGTTTGTTGTTCATGCTGGGTCAATTTTTACCTGATTTTATTTTTAATATTTTGTTAAATACCTTATAGTACATTGCAGACTAACATGGTCCTTGCTTCGGATCCCAGGGACCTGTGGTGGGTTTTGATGTTAAAGGAAAGTAGTTAGTATGTGTCTACAGAGTGAGGTCAGCTATGCAAGTCCCTGAGTCTAATAGTTGAGTATGATGTTCTCAGGGTACCTGACTGCTACCGCCCTATGATCTCACTCTGCGATTTATTTTGGGTATCTAGTGTTTGTGATGTTATTTATATGGCTTGATGTCTAGGGTAATGAAAATGTTGTGATACTTGCGTTAAACAAATACAATTTAATTCACTAACATCGAATAAACAAGACTGGGTTTAAAGTTATGATATATATGTATATACAATTTAATTTCCTGTCCCTCAAATTTTCTAGAACAGGAATGTTTAACTTAAAATGAAATTATGGTTTTATATCAAATTAATTACACAAGAAGGACATTAATCCAATATATCTCTTAATATGTTAATGTTTATACACGTTTATTCCCTGGTGGAGACTACTATTATCTGAAGAGTCACTATCGGGAAAAACTGGTATTCACATCATATCACAAACTGTTACTGAATAGGGTGGAGATCGAACATATTTGAGCTAGCATGTAAGCCCTGAAGATTTAGGCTTATCTTAGAATCCGTGTAGACCCTGGATGACTTGGTTGAGAAAACTGCACACGATCCACTGCCGTGTATTCTGGAGTCTGCTATTACTTGTATGCTTTGATAAAGAAACAACCGGTAGGTTGCCTCAACTTCTGCAGCTCCGACTTCTGACCAACTTGAACTGGGTGATGTAACCCTGAAACAAGAGGAGCAAGCCTCCCTAAGTCTCCAGCTGACTATCTCCACCACTACCAATTTAACATCATTAAACAAGTATTGTGATCAGATAAAATAGCTAACTAAATTAGCTACAGTCTTCAACTTTATTGTGACTTCTTCATAACAGTGGGTATCTTCTTTTCCACATAGTCTCAACGCCCCTGTCAATATACATCATCTTCTTCTTCAGCTGAAACACAATCTTTTCTTTTCTTAAAAGTTAATATACCAATAGGCCTGCCAGTGACTTTCTGGTCTTACAGTCAAAATATGTATGACAATATTCAACTCAAATTTTAGTGTGATTTGCTTCCTAAGTCTGCTTAGACATGCCTCTGCTCCTAGTATGTCGCAATCTTCCACAAAGGCAAAATTTCGTACACACACAATGTTATGGCGCCCTATCTGGGTTGGCCTCTACATATAATAATGTATTAAAAAGGTTATTCATCTTACCGCAATCAATGAAATAATCACACACTATGTTAAGGTTTAACAGGCTGTCAATGGTCACTTTTAGACAGCTGCTTCTATAGACGCAACGGCAATTTGGTCATTAATTGCTCTGCTTGAAACCTTGCTTGTATAAAAAATCTCTATCAAGTGGCACCCTGCATAACAGATGCGGTAGTTTTATTCTCCCTTTGTCTATCCTAACATTAACCAATCACTTTAAACTACACCGATTTGACTCTTTTTTGAAAATCCCAAACATTTATTTTTGAAAATAAGTTCGTCAGTCGCTTTAGGCTGGCAACATTCCAAAGTTACCTCTCCCTCCTCCTAGTAGTGTCTATCAAATGAGGCAAGCCAATGTGACTTGTTTCCAAGCAACGACTAGAAAAATGTTACTTTTAAACTGAGCTGGGATATCAGTGTGATCGTCTGTATGTGTCGTCAATTTTTATTTTATGCGATAACTCAGTCACTTTTGACGCTATCTAAGAGATGAAAAGTGATTATTAATCAGGCTAATGTCCTGTATCTAGCCAGTATATTTTCATCTACTTCTTTATCTAAGTTTTCATCTTTGTACTTTTCTCTTTATTTATAAGTCTAGATACGTTTTTATGGGAAATAGTATAGTATTGAATAAACAACATTATCGCTTTTAATTCCATTCTGTCTTTTCCTTTTTATTCATCCTTCTATAAAATGCATAACATTATCTACGTTTTCTGTCTTTCTTTATTCCCATTCGCTCTCCCCTGTACTCATGTGTTCGTTAGTTTCAGTTTGAAAAATACCCAAGTGGGTGTTGACTTTTTCCATACTAACCCCCTCTTTCTCCCGTCTTTTTTTGAAGATGAAACACGTGTTGGCCTCTTGCCAAAACGGTTTCATGTTATATTTAAAAAAATTAGTACGGAGCAACAAAAAGCCTTTGGTAAGGGGATGGGTACCCTCGCGTGGCGTTAATAGTTTCAAATCGCATGCCTCTCGTTGGCGTTTTTTGAAAATGCGACGTTCTGAAAAAACGACGTCTAACGGCAACTGTCGCATGTTGTAACTAATAATAGATTCTTAGAATACGTTAGTTAAAAACAATTCAAGGAGTGTCCAATATTTTGCATTAGATTTTATCGTCCTTGACAATTTTCAAATTCTTATAGTAGCGGTTATAAACGGTAACTTTACGTAACTAGAATTGGACTTTTGAAAAATATGAGTAGGGTAGGGCAATGGTTGCTATCTTGGCGTATTGGAACAAAATTCAGATACAGTATTATCATTATAATTTGAGAGGGAGGGTTAAAAACGGTGCATTTTACTACACACCTCCCCTCTTAAAAGGATGCATCCCAATGCATCTTTTTAATCCGTGTTAACAATCCTGATCAAATTAACTCAACTAAGCCCTATGACTATCCTGGGTTTCTGCAGGTGGGTGCCTACTCAAAAAATCTGCACCAACATTCTGCGATCCAGGAATGTATTCAATGGTAAACCAGTATGGTTGAATGAGCAAAGACCACCTTAACAAACGGGCATTTCCATGTTTTGCCTGGGCCAAAAATACTAATGGCTGATGATCTGATTGTACCATGAATGTTCTACCATATAAATAGATCTGGAAGTTCTTGATAGCCCAGACTAAAGCTAAACATTCTTTTTCAATTGTTGAGTAATTTTGTTCCGCTCGGTTAAATTTGCGACTGGCATAAGCAACTGTGTTCGATTCCCCAGCTCGTGAAGAGGACCTTTGTAACAAAGTGGCCCCCAAGCCCACATTACTAGCGTCCGTTCTTACCACAAATTCCTGACTCAAATCAGGTAATTTCAATATAGGCTTGCTGGTGAGTTTTTCCTGTAACTCATTATATGCCAATTCACATTCTGCCGACCATTGAATTTTATATGGTTTTCCTTTGCGAGTTAAATCCGTCAGAGGCGCACACAAGGAGTTAAAGTTTTTAATGTATTTTTGATAAAAGCCACAAAGTGACACAAAGGATCGCACATCCTTTTTAGTCTGTGGTCTGGGTGCTCTCTGTAATTTCTCCAGGTTCTTGGGGTCAGGGGTCATGCTACCCCGATGTACCGTATGTCCCAAGAATTCTAATTCCTTGCATCCAATACAACATTTTGTTGGTCTAGCAGTCAAATTTGCCTCTCTGAGTCTATCAAATAGCATATTCAAAGAGTTAACGTGTTCTTCAAATGTTTCCGTAGCGATGAGGATATCATCCATGTGACAGACGAACTCAGCTGACCATGAATGACCCTGAAGTGTTGGATGATATAGTACGACCTTATGTAATGACCCCTTCGTATAGCATCAGTGCCCCCGAATATTGTGGTAACTTTTCGTCAAATGGTATTTTTTTTTACCTGGACTCATTAGCTATGCAACCGTTCCACAGAGATGGTCAACACGTTTGCTGATTAATATGTGGACAGTTTATCTACCGTTCATTCTGGTCATCGCATTGATTTAAGGAGAGATTAAATCACGCCCACGGACATCTCTTGAGCAATCATATGCAGTATTTTCATTAACTTGGCCCAGTGGGGGCGGTGCCAGAATCAAACAGATAGTAGCGGCACACGATCAAACAGACTGAGGGATCTCAGGAAAAACTATCGGCGCTATCAAAGGCAGTAGTGGTCCCTGAAACGAGCGACGCAAGTTTCCTGTCGGTATTTCGCATCTCGGTGTTAAACACGAAACCGATCGCAGTGGGAGCGAACGGGAAAGCCGACGCGCAAGCAGCGAGCGGAGATACGTCATACCAGGGGCGGCTTCTCTCTTTAGTCTGGCGGTCAGATCCCCAAAAGTCTCCTGAGATCTAAAAAGGTGTCAATTTTCATATGTCCCACTCATCTTGCATTTCAGTTAGATATATACAGACCACGTAGAAAGCCATGTTATCATTCAGTCGCCAGAGATTTAAGATTCACTAGCTATAGTAGAAATTCTGCTAGATTTCCATCTGAATTGGCGGCTACATTGGAGTGATTTCTGTTTGTGTGCACGGTATAATATATTTGTTAAAGTGATCAGTGGCCTAGTGCTTTCATTTTATTTCGCTGGATTTTGTGTTTATTTAAATCTATTAAATTAAACTCATCCCAAAAGTTCCAGTGGTAAAGTTAATGATATATCTATTATAATATTTCCCAAAATAATAGATGCTTTAATGTTAAAGTAACTTTTAAAGTCGCGAAGGAATTTATAATTAATAAATTTAGTTAAGTCCTATATATATAGATGTGTATTTTAACCATTAGACTCGAGACGTGTTTCTTAAATACATAATTAAATACGCGAGTGTATATAATAGCTTTAACGGTAAATTTATCACGCGTTAGAATATTATTTGATTTTTGAGGTATGATTATGTTGTCATCGGTTTTCTATCTTTTCTATAGAATGATCACCTTTGCAATCCCAGCATAAAGAAGTCATACAGAGAGTTTCAGACTCGGTTCTTAAATTTCCAGACATATTGATGAAACTTTTTTAAATTTAATCTTGTGGCGGTCCGATGCGACATAGCTATCATAATTACATGAAAGAAAGCCTACCTAAGAACATTTAAATAAATCATCAAATTTAATTTCAACATGTAAGTTAAACTGGAAGATGAACAGTGCCAGTAGCGATATTTTATTTACTGCTCTGTTGTGAGAGAATACCGATTTACCTGACTGTGACTGAGCCTAGTTTTTCCTCACTGGATTAGAAACTTTAGCGGACAGTTGCTACCATCACGCCTTGAAGGAATTTTACCACTAGCGGGAAAATTAAAGAGACCATTTCATTTTCACCCCTGGGTCGAACTGTGTCAGTGCCATCCCATAGACCCCTTTTTTATGTAATAAAACACAAGAACTCTTAGGCTTCAAGTCCGGCGATAAGTGGGAACATTTGCTATCAGCAAACCTCGCAACATCTGGGGTGGGACGTCGAAGTACTAGACAGTTTCACATGTCTAGTGTGTAATTTCTGTTTATATTCTTCTTCTTCTTCTTGCGATCGCATCTTTGATGATTACACCGTCAGACGAGTTCTCATGATGAATTCGACTGTTGTTTGAAGTTCCTCTTTAACTCCATATAGCTTTGAGTTTAGTGTTGAGTCATTGGGCCAGTATATCTTTCTTAACTGGTCATACAGAGGACAGTCCTGTAGAACATGCTCAGCAGTTTGTTCGTTTAATCCACATGTGCACAGTGGTGAAGCAGACAATCGTAGCTTGTGCATGTGTTTATTCAGTTTGTTATGCCCTGTCCTGAGTCGAAAAATAGTTGTCTGTCCCTGCCGGTCGAGAGTGTGATAGTCGTCTTTGGGTTGGTTCTGTTCTCTTCTGATAGTCTGGATAGCTCTCTTTTTCTCAAAGTATGTGACTTCATTATCTTCTTGTTCACATTCTCCTCCCTTTTTTGCAAGTTTATCTGCCTTTTCATTTCCGGGTACACCACAATGAGATGGTACCCACTGAAGTATGGTTCTCTTTTTGGCAGCTACCTTGTTTAGTTCATTTCTCAGATGCGGGAGTTTACCACCCTTGAGAGCTTGCAGGACAGACAGTGCATCTGTGAGGATGACTACCTGGTGGCAGTCAGAGTTGGTGTTATAAATCATATTTGCAGCTTGCTCTAGAGCTTGAACCTCAGCTGTATAGTTGGAACAGAATTTACCAGTGGGAATGTGCCTAGTCTCATAGTGGTTGTCAGGATATGAGATAAAGATACCGGCACCTCCATTCCTAACAGCATTAGTTGCTGATCCATCTGTATAGGCATGTATCCATGATTGATCGGGATAGCTTTCTTGGATCATACTCAATGTAGCAGTTCGTTTTTGCAGATCATTATACTCACATCCACTTGTGAGACCACTGACTGTTGTATTAATTTGGAGGGCACTGCTCATGGATAGGTCTTCTTGATGCTGTCTTATAAGTCTTTTCCCCCGATGCACAAAGCTGCTACGCTTTAGACGTCCCAATGCCAGATCATCTAGTCTTGCCTTCATTGGGTGCATTGGCATACTGTTGTACTTTTCCATCTGGATCATGGTTTTTGTGTCTCTTCTATGGGACAATGTCTGTAATCCAGCAACCTTCTGCATCTCTGTTATTGGTGTAGTTTTCAAGGCTCCTGTAATGAGCCTGAGAGCTTGATTTTGCACCTTGTCCAAAGACTGCAGATGTGAGTTAGCAGCTGATGACCATGCTGCTGAGCTAAACTCTAAGTGTGGTCTTATTACTCCATTATAAATCTTCTTTAGATTTCGTTCATTTGCTCCCCAGTTGGTACCTGCTAATTTTCTGAGTATGCCTAGTCGTCTTCGGGCCTTTCCTTCTGCATTTTCAATATGCTTATTCCATGTAAGCCTTTGGTCAAATGTCACCCCAAGATAGGTGGGGTAGCTTTCTTCCTTGATCACGGTTGTCCCTAGGTGTATGTTAGCTGATTTGTCCTTGGGGGCGAGGGAGAACAGTGTTGTGGAGGTTTTGTCTGTGTTTATTGTGATAAGCCATTTCTCTGCCCATGACACTAGCATGTCTGCTGCCCGCTGCATTCTATAATTTGCTGTGGTGACATTTTCATCAGCGCACCAGAGTACTAGGTCATCTGCATATAAGGCAGCTTTAACTCCTGCAGGGAGATCTTTCACCAGGTCATTGATGTAAACAAGGAAGAGTGTTGGGGAAATTACTCCTCCTTGAGGTACCCCCTGATGGAGCAACACTTTTCTGCTCTGCAGACCGTCAAGAGTGACTCTAGTTCTCCTGTTATGCAAGTATGACTGGATCCATTTCATCATGTTGCCTTGGATTCCACTTCTCCTAAGTTTTGCAATGAGGCCATCTTTCCACACCTTGTCAAAGGCCTGCTTGAAGTCGACCCAGATCGTTAGGACCTTTTTCTTCTCCTGGAAGGCATCTTCTATTGCTTGAGACAAGTAAGTAACTTGGTCTTCTATACTGTAGCATTCTCTAAATCCAGCTTGTTCCGGCACCAGGATCTGCTCAGACTCTAAATACCATTTCAATCTGTGGTTGACTATTCGCTCCATAGTCTTCCCAACACAGCTTGTGAGACTGATTGGCCGGTAACTTGCAGCCTCGGTCTTACATTTCCCTTTCTTTAGTATGGGTATTGTGATGGCTTCTCTCCATACTTGGGGTACCGTTCCTTTCAACCAGCTGTGGTTGAATATCTCAAGCAGTTTTGTCTTTGCTGCTGAGCTCAGATTTACTAGCATTTCGTTGCTGATTTTGTCTGGGCCGGGTGACTTTTGAAACTTAAGCTTGGAAATAGCCTTCTGTAGTTCTCCTAGTGTGATGGGTTCCCTCATTGGGGCAGGAGTATCTGTCTGTCCCATGGTTGCCAGTATTTCTTTTCTTATCTCTCTCTGATGGTCTATGTTAATGGGTAAGTTGCTTTCTGAACTGTATCTTCTAGCAAACAAGTCTGCAGCTTGTTTTCCTCTGAAAAGTTTGCCACCTTCATCCAATGTGATAGTCTGCCTTGGTGAGGAATGCTCTTCATTTAGAGACTTGACTAATCTCCAAAGTTTCCTGCCGTCTTTCTCAAGGTTCAGCGATGCCGTTTTAGTTCTCCAGCTTTTCCGCTTTTCTTCTAGCTTTGTTCTCTGAAACTCTGCTACAGCCTTTTTCCATTTGTTGTGAGTTTCAAGTGAAGGCTGAGACTCTGCGTCCTTTCTAGCCTTGTCCATAGCTTCCTGACGTTCTTGGAGTGTGCTGGACCAGTATCCTTTGGGAATGGTTTCTTTTGCAGCTTGTAGTATGCATCTGTTGAAATCTTTTACCACTTCATTAATGTCTCTGTTCTGTACCTTGAGGGTAGACAGCAGCGTGTTCACCTGATGCCTGAATAAACCCCAGTTGGCTTTTTTGTAGTTCCATCTTGTAATGGCTGGGCCTGTACTGAGAGTTGCACTCTGGACAGTAAGAAAGATTGGGCGATGGTCGCTTCCCCCTAGTTGGTCTCCTACTTCTCTACTAATAGATCCAGCTATATCTGGTGTGGAGAAGGCAAGATCTGGTGTTGAGGTTGTGTGCCATCCTCTGGAGTAGAAGGTAGGAGTATATGTGGCATTATTGACTAGGATTAGGGAGTGATCATCTTGCCAAGTTTCAACCTCTTCACCTCTGTGATCCAGATGGTTATAGCCCCAGCTCTGGGAGTGGCTATTAAAGTCTCCAACTGCTATAAAGTTGGTGGCTGGTACCTGTATAGAGCTGAGACTCAGGGGTTTGTTGTTCGGACAGTAATAGTTCAGGAGTTCTATTTCCATCTTGTCTACCTTTATCTGCAGCAGCTGATATTCTGCTCCATCCATGAAGGTTTTCCTTTCATGTGCAGGAATGTTATTCCTTACAAGAGTAAGTACTCCTCCTTTTCGTCTATCTTGTCTGTCGGATCTGAAGCATTGATATCCCCTTATTTTAAAGGTTTGATCTGCTTTCAAGTGAGTCTCTTGGATACAGCAAACACTGACTTGCTTCTCATACAAGATGTTTTCCAGCTCTGTCTTTTTGCTGTATCCAGCCTGCTTGCTGTTCACTCCCTCTGCATTCCAGTGCATCATGACAAGTGGCACTCTGGGTTTCTCTTTTTCTGTTTTGTTTTGGTCAGTAGTTCTCCTCCGCCGTCTGTTGACTCCACAAGACGGTCTAGAGGGTCCTCCAGTAGCTGAGGGTGGGCTCTGTCGAGGCTCAGAGCCCGGCACTGCACCTGCCTGGTGGAGCTCCACAGGGCGAGCACCAGAACGAGATTTATTTGACGGTGTACTCTCCATAGAAAAAAAAAGCGAGTTGCATGATACTGTGGTTTCCGGTGCGCCTTCTGGCCCAGTATCTACGACTTTAGCACCTGTTCAACGGGAGAGTGGGCTCATCCCTAATCTGTTTATGTTCCCAGTAGTAGACTATTCGCAAGCAGCCTGGGGGTGTCACTGCTCTGCGCGGACCTTGTTTACCGAGGCGGCGTCCGAGCTCGTATGGTGAAAATATGGTTGCGTTATCTTCAAAATAGCCCTGTCTTTCCCGTGGCTTTTCTGCCATCCTGCAACTTTGAGTTAGGGAGTTCTGAGCTCCAGTCTCTTTCCCAGGCATTTTATCCTGGCCTGGCACGCATACAGAGGACCCCACTTCTGGTTCTAAGTTAGCAGTTGGGGATAGGTGGGGTAGCACACTGTGCATTCCCCGTCATCCAGGGGGCTCTCCAACTATGCAGAGCTTGCACAATGCTGTGCTCTGGTTCTGGGCTCTCCCAAGGAATCCTCACGTCCTGCACAGAGCCACTTCCCGATACCCACCACCTGCCAACCCTCCATTGTAGAAATCTCCTGCATGCGGCCATCCAGTCAAGAGCCAGTATTAAGTCTGGTGCCCAAGTGATCCCCCCAAGCTCAGTGTGCAATGCTGGGTTCTCATCATGCTGCAACACAGGAGGGATTGTGATGCTCAGCCATCTCTCTCAATTCTGCACCGATAAGTGACATCGGGGACTTAACTTTGCCTCAGTACTGGGAGGCCCCGTTTCCGGGTACACCACACACAGCCAATTGAGGCAACGGTCGCCATGGGCGTGATAGACGACAAACAGTGAAGAATGAGGCAAGAAAGCATTTAACCCATGAAGTGGGGGTGGATTGGTGCAGACCAGAGCATGTACCACTCGCCGGTGGGTTCTGCATCTACACCTATAGGGTTCCACCCACTCCTCAGCCCATTTAGTCTGGCCCCTCACCCAGGACCTGTCCGGCTTGGGTGACCCTGCCAGGAGTAAAACTCCCGCCGGCATAGCTCCCGGGATCATTGAGGCGCTCAAGCTCTCCAACCACGGCAAGGTAGGCTTACATGTGGAGAGTTCTCTGTCCTAAATCCTCTGCTTGTTTGAAGGCTTATGCGGAAAAAACACGGAATGCAGCGACATACAAGTGCTAAGACTAATCGATTATCATGAGTAAGCGACCTTTCAAAACATGGCGCGGAACGATTATATAGAGCGCTTTATGCCGTATGCTCTGATGATGGCACTAAATTCTCATGTGGTCATTTTATTAATTTCCGTTTGGCTTCAGAAGTAAAATAATGACACAGAAATAGTGGCATGTGAGCATAGAAGCTTGATCTACCACCAGCAATGAGGCTTCACTGGCTAAATATATAAATATATGATTGAGGTTCATATTCATACTTACCAGAACTGCGTAGTATAAATGGGGAAAGTTTCAGAATATTTGTCACCGAAAAGCAACAGTAGTAGGATTATTTCTTTTAAAGCGCATATGAAAAATATTGGGAGGAAATGCGCATTGTTTCACTAGGCGCTCAATTGGTTTCCAGGCCGGAATGCTCCATGAAACAAATTTGATGGGAAAAGATGCGAAAGGACGTGACCGTTAAGACAGCTCTTTATAAGGGGAATGTCCATTACCAATAGGACTGGGGTTCCCATTCTGGGGTGCCTGCATCCTCAGGGGTGCGAGATGGCATTTCAGAGGGCGTGACAATCTGTGGTTCAACAAATAAAAATTTGACTTCTGTGGCGTCATAAGTTTATACTATTCAGTTGAGTCGTATGCTCGTTTTCAACTGTGTCCAGGATTATTAGATATAATGTCCTCAAGGTTCATAACAGCCACAATCAAACTAGGTAACCGTAATTCCAATGACCCAAATCGACGGGAAATATATCGACTTGCAAACTCTGTTGACATTTCAACATTTAATCAACATATACTGGACATCATCACATGGCATTGCAAGACAGGTTAATTTCATCCAATTCTCCAACCAGTGTTTTCACGTAAACACTATCTGATCACATTTCATTTGATAATTTGATTTCGGTAAACATGGATGTCTTTGAAGACATTGTCCATTGAACATTTTCCAAATATCTACCATCTGGTAGAAAACACAAGCCAACCCTTCAGGGTAAACACTAGCTCTATACGTTTCTATCTCCGAACTGTCTACGTCATGTGCGCAATACACATAGCGATAAATCTTTTTCGTGCCGCGCTCACCAGCACCAACCTCTTGGTTGTTCTCTGACATGTGGCTTGCAATAGCCAACGCCACAACTTATTCATCTTCAAATGTGATATTACTTTTGAAGGGGGTGAGAACATTAATCAAACATTTCCTAGGGGTGCGGGGCATAGAAAAGGTTGGGAAGCCCTGTAATAGGAGAACGTCATCTAACATATGTACACAAAATGGAGAAAAAGTAATTGTCGAGAGATAGCAAATAAAAAGAAAAGTACTCCAAGGACCACCACACAGAAACTCAGTACAGTATCGACTGTCTCGTACCTAGGAGATGAACTCAAGAAAACTCAGCAAGTCATCATCATTATGTGTCGTGCCAGTCTGTTTAGACGTTAAGTATATATGTTTACTTTTTTCGATACCACTTTTGCAGTGAAGCAACGTGGGGAGCTGACAGTTTCGTTCTTGTTTATATAATTTTATGGATTGTCTGATGCTGCAATCGGTAAGTGTGTGTGAATATATATGAGTGTGGATCCTCACGCGCGTGCATGAATGACAGGAGATTTTAATTTGTTTGAAAAACCATTTGTTAATTTGCCTACCGGGTAATACATGTTCAGTATACCCTGCATTGTTCCTTTAATTGGGATATTTTGTTAACGCTGTTTAACCCCCCACCCTTTCATTTGCTTAGTAAAGAAAAAAACAATTGGGATAACAGGATTTTTTTCTACAACCCATACCTAATATTGTAACCCCTCTTTCAGAGTAATTAACTTCACTGTTAGGTTACATTACCGATGTTCCTGATAAATATCTGTCTTTGGACTGGGTTTATCTTTGTCTAATACAAGCGGGAAGGGCTTAGTTGATACCAATCTTCTTCACCCCCCTCCCCCCCTCACCTTGTTAGTTGTATTTTCTGTACTTATGATAATTTTATGTAACACTTGATATTTGTTTGTGATTTGATTTTTAAGGTTAATAAACATCATAAACTTATTTTATACTGTGTTGTAATACCCAAAGCCCAACATTTCCCCTATTTGTTTAATATAGTTTGTGTTCACATGCGTCTGTGTGTTTGAAGCACCAAATCGGTGTGAGCGCAGATGTGTGTCTGGAAACTGGCAAATAATTGTTTGACCAGGAGAGTCTGAAGAGAAGATTGAGAGAAACGATTTGTCGTAAATAAGTCTGTCTTTACTCTCCCCAGCACTCTGTGAAGCAACTATTTACTCTCTACAATTTCTATCACTGAGCTTTTTCATCATCATTCTCCACTCTAAACCGGACCACTATTTCTAAGACTCTTTCTCTCAAAATAAATTTACGACAATATTTGTGGGCTGGTCCTGGGATCTTGAGCTACATTTGAGGCAATCGCATAGCCGGGATAAAGATGTTTTTGAGTCTGATTAAGTCTGGGTCTAACTAGATAGAGTGTGAATGATCTGTCTATGTGATTTAGGGAAATAATAAAAAAATTAATTACACCCCTAGACAACGCCTTTTAGTATCTGGGTCGTCCACACAGCATATTTACAGGTTGTTTTCTTTCCACAGCAGTAGAAAGTACGGATATTCATAAATTCGGTTAGCTAAATTATCCTCTGGCAGAGAAAATTACATTTTTTCTTTATAAGATTTGCTGGGATTGCGTGATTGTTTTTACAGTCACTAAAGGTTTTTTGAAGTTAAAAAGAGTTGAGCTTAGCTAAAGACGCCTTGTTCTGACTTTTAAAGTCTAGTTAACACGTCTCTTCTCATAAATTGACTTCAGGAGCAGAGTTTTGTTGACGGAGAATTAAAATTTCAGGAAACAATTTTTTTTTTCCTTTTAAATTGTTTAATATAAATCTTTCTCTACTGTTAGTAAAAGTAGATTCTTTTCTAGTGTAACATTTTAACGTGGCATAGTCGCTTGCATTAAGAGTCTTAAGTGACAATAATAGCGGCGACAAGTTTGCACATTACAGAGTAGGAGGTACTAAAAGTAAATTTATACTTTGTGGTTTTTTTCGCGTAGCGGCTTTGAGTTTTTTCCCTCCTTGGTTTTTCTTACTATTCTCTAGTCTTAGAAGCATCCAGTTCGTTGGCATGGCAGAGAGAATTAGGATAAGATCCATTTTGAGACAAAAGGCGAAGGACTCAGGATTAGAAGGAGAAGCCGCGAACCTGTTTGTCAACAGGGAACTTGAAAGGTATGACGCGGAGCAAGAGAGAGCAGAGAGGAAAGAAGCACAGGATAGAGCAGAGAAGAAAAAAGCGGAAGAGAGGGCAGAAGCTAGGAAGAAAGAAGCGGACGATCGTCAATTGGAGCGGAAGAAAATTGAGGCAGAGATAGAAGCCCGCGGGGAAATAGAGAAGGAGAGACAACGTGAGGAGAGAGAGAGGGAAAGACAGAATGAACTGGCGCTTAAGGCTTTAGAGAGTCGGGGCGCCTCTACTTCGAATAACGGAGAGCCGTCTTCGCTCCAGTCTCAGTCAATGGATCTCTCCAGCACTCAATCTGCCCAATTAACGGCGATGTCTTTTGCTTTAGAGTCTTTTCCAAGCCCCAATGAAAAAATAGACACCTTCCTAGAGAAATTCGAGAGGCTCGCAAATCTGTATGGGTTAGAGAGTTCCCGTTGGGCACTTAAACTCTCAACTGCGTTGAAAGGTAATGCGTATGACGTGTACACAAAGCTGGGAACCAACCAACATGATTACGACATGCTGAAGAAGGCTTTGCTAGAACGGTTTGAGATGACCGCCCGAAAATTTCTGCAAATGTTCAGAAACAGCCGAAAAGAGAGCACGGAAACTTTCCCGCAGTTCTCTTCACGTCTCGCGGGCTATTTGACAAAGTGCATTGAATTATCTGACCTACCTCTTACATATGAGGGACTACTTGAACTTGTTCTTGTGGAACAGATAAAGTCAAGTTTGTCAAACGAAACCCGTAGATTTTTGGCTGAACAGGGCGCAGTCAGGCTTGAGGACATCCTCATCAAGGCAGAACGCTATACCAATGCAATGGCCCACCTTCCCAGCACGAAACGTAAACCCACAGATGAGCTATCTCGTAAACAAAATCTAGAGCAGTCATCCTATTCCTCAAATTCCTCTCAGAATTATAACACACGAGAAAATAATACCCAGAGACCTCCCCAGGAAAAATCGAAATTCTACAAAACCCGATTTTCCCCAAACAATAATTCTGATCAACCCACCAAGCCTACGTGGCAGCGCGGCCACCAAGGTCAAGGAAAAGGGAAGACCCCTACACCAGGAACGTCTGATCAGGGCAAACAAACCGGTCCTAACCGCATCGGATGTTTGCATACAGCCTCGAAAGGTAGAGTCAATGTCAGTGATTCTCAACCTGAGGGGGACCGACCCTCAACGCGAGGAACTGTAATTTTGAATGGTACCTCAACTACTTGTCTCTTTGACACTGGATTAAGCTTTAGTTGTGTTGTCGCTAGGCACCTAGTCAAACCAGGTCAGTAGACAGAGGAAACCGTCAAACTTAGTGGAGTTTTCAGGAGTGATGCACCCAGGACGCTTCCTATCGCACTGGTTGAAATACACTCTGATTTTGTCATAGGTGTTATTAAAGCGGCCATAATGGATGATCCGAACTACCCAGTTATCCTGGGATGTAGATACGTGTTTATTGGGAGACCTAAGGAGCCGATTGTGGCAGCGGTAACCACAAGAGGGCAAGCCAAGAAGGAGAGGGAGCCTGCGCCAAATTTGTTGCCGAATGAACTGAAGGAGGCGCAACAAAAGGACCCTACTCTGGAGCTCTGCTTTAGAAAACTGCCCATGGCTAAGGACCCCAGACACAACGGAGACATCTTTTCTAAGGATGGCGTATTGTATCGTAGAACGAGCAACCCGGACACGGGGAATAACCAGCTCCTAGTACCGACGCAGTACAGAAGCCAGATCTTAGAAATGGGGCACTCTCTTCCCTTTAGCGGACATATGGGACAAAACGCCACTATTCAGCGAATAAAAAACCACTATTGGTGGCCAGGAATGAACTCTGACATTATCAGGTACGTGAAATCCTGCGCCCAGTGCCAAAGGTTAGCACCCAAGCATTTGACACCCCCAGTACCCATGGGGCAAATGCCAATAGTAGGGACTCCATTTGAACGGGTTGCTGTCGACATCATTGGACCCCTGGAAAGGACCAAAAGAAGGAACAGGTTCATCCTGACCTTAGTCGACACTTGCACAATGGGGGCCGAAGCTGTACCGCTAACATGCATAGATTCCAAGCATGTCGCAGAAGCCCTCGTGAAAATCTTTACACGATTGGGATTCCCTCAACATGTTTTGACGGACAATGGATCCCAATTCCGTAGCCTGTTAATGGAGGAGATCTTTAAGATCTTGAGGGCCAAACATATCCACACAAGTCCCTACCATCCGGCCGGAAATGGGCTCGTGGAACGTTTTAATGGCAGACTCACCACCATGTTACGTAAGCTGGGTCAAGAGAAACCGGAAGACTGGGACCTACATATATCGGCTGCCTTATTCGCCTACCGAGAGGTTCCTCAAGCGTCTACGGTATTCCCGCCTGCTACACATTTATTTGGCAGACCTATAAAGGGGCCACTAGAAGCCTTACTTCGGTCCCTAACAGACCAAAAGGCTGACGAGACAGTCGTCTCCGCAAGCAAGTATGTATCTGAGCTCAAGGAAAGGTTAAAGCTAGGATGGGATCTAGCTACTACCAACCTTACGAAAGCCCGCGCTAAACATGCTAAAAGATACAACAAAGCTGCAAAAGAGAGAGAACTACAACCAGGGGAGAAAGTTTTGTTGCAATAAACTTCGCATCGGATGGCAAGGGCCGTTTACCGTCCTTAAAAAGATCTCACGTACCAATTACAAGATCTCCATCAAAGGAAAGGAGAAGGTCTTCCACATAAATCTGCTTAAGAAATATTTGGAAAGACCGGTGCCATCCTCCGAGCATCTCCTGGCTGTCGCCATAGCAACGGAAGACGAGGAAGATGATGATGGTTGCATGGAGTACCCATTGCAACCCACAGAATCCTTTAAAGATGTCAAGTTCGGCGACAATCTCTCACCAGAACAACAAACAGAAACCAGGGCTCTACTAAAACAGTACAGTGCAGTCTTAACGGATGTACCTGGTCGAACAAATCTCATTGAATTCGATATGAAATTAACAAACGAGACCCCTGTTCGAACCAGAGTTTAACCCATCCCGTACGCTAAAGCTGATGCACTTCGCGGAGAAATAGACAAGCTGCGTCAGGGAGGAATTATCAGTGAGTCTACATCTCCTTACAGTTCGAGTGTAGTGCTGTTGCAGAAGCCCAATAAGGAAGTTCGGCTGTGTATAGATTACCGGCTGCTAAAAGCTGTTACGGAATTCCAGCCCGAACCTCTCCAAACGGTTCCTGAGTTGTTCACCAAGCTCAGCAAAGCAAAGATTTTCTCCAAGATTGACCTCAGTAAAGGTTATTATCAAATACCAGTCAAGGAGGAAATTAAACCTTTGTTAGCTTTCAACACTAGTGAAGGACATTACACATTTAATGTGATGCCGTTCGGATTGCATAACGCACCAGGAGTGTTCACCAGGATGATGAGGAAGCTTCTAGAACCTTTGCAAAGTCCCCATATCCATAATTTCATGGATGACATATTAATTGCATCGGGAACCTACGAAGAACATATTGCTACGGTTGCTATGCTCCTCAGGAGACTACAGGAAACTGGTCTCACAGCCAGACCTAGCAAATGTCTCATCGGGTTTGAACAGTTAGACTTCATGGGGCATACTATTTCTCACGGCTGTAGTTGGCCTATTAAGAAGAACGTGGAGAAATAGCTGCAGCCAAAAGACTTCGAACAAAGAAAGACGTACGTTCGTTCCTATTACTATGTGCATACTATCAGAAGTACATCCAGAACTTCAACGGACTGACGGCACCTCTGACTGACCTCACAAAGAAAGGTTGTCCTGATAAGGTCATTTGGGATCAAAAGTGCGAACACGCGTACAGCACTTTGAAAGGGCAGTTGTCTGCATACCCCATTTTGAGGTTTCCTGACCTCAAGAAACCTTTCGTACTGCGGGTCAACGCGTCAGGTCAGGGCATCGGGTCAACACTGCTTCAAGCCGAGGACAGTGACCTGAACATGCTATTTCCAGTTGCCTATGGCAGCCGGAAATTAAATAAAGCTGAACGGAACTACAGCGTGGTTGAAAGAGAATGTCTCGCTCTGATTGACGGTATCAGACGCCATCATGAGTTTCTCTATGGTACATCTTTCACGGTGCAAACAGACCATGCTCCGTTAGCCTTTCTCGGTGCCAATAAAGAATTTAACGCAAGGATCATGCATTGCGCCCTTCTTTTAAGCGTTTATTCTTTCAAAGTGGAATATATTCCGGGAAGACAGAATGTCGGGGCTGATTTCCTGAGAAGAAACTGGACTACGGAGGAAGAGGAGGAAGTTGAAGATACCAATCATCCTAAAGCTACCGATCAGGGCAGCTTCATTGTCATAAATCAAACATGAAAAGAGGTTTACATGTCTCAAAAGAGGGGACGATTGTGACAGACGAACTCAGCTGACCATGAATGACCCTGAAGTGTTGGATGATATAGTACGACCTTTTGTAACGACCCCTTCGTATAGCATCAGTTCCCCCGAATATTGTGGTAACTTTTCGTTAAACGGGATTTTTTTTTCACCTGGACTCATTAGCTATGCAACCGTTCCACTGAGATGGTCAACACGTTTGCTGATTAATATGTGGACAATTTATCTACCGTTCATTCTGGTCATCGCATTGATTTAAGAAGAGATTAAATCACGCCCACGGACATCTCTTGAGCAATCATATGCAGTATTTTCATTAACTTGGCCCAGTGGGGGCGGTGCCAGAATCAAACAGATAGTAGCGGCACACGATCAAACAGACTGAGGGATCTCAGGAAAAACTATCGGCGCTATCAAAGGCAGTAGTGGTCCCTGAAACGAGCGACGCAAGTTTCCTGCCAGTATTTCGCACCTCGGTGTTAAACACGAAACCGATCGCAGTGGGAGCGAACGGGAAAGCCGACGCGCAAGCAGCGAGCGGAGATACGTCATACCAGGGGCGGCTTCTCTCTTTAGTCTGGCGGTCAGATCCCCAAAAGTCTCCTGAGATCTAAAAAGGTGTCAATTTTCCCATGTCCCACTCATCTTGCATTTCAGTTAGATATATACAGACCACGTAGAAAGCCATGTTATCATTCAGTCGCCAGAGATTTAAGATTCACTAGCTATAGTAGAAATTCTTCTAGATTTCCATCTGAATTGGCGGCTACATTGGAGTGATTTCTGTTTGTGTGCACGGTATAATATATTTGTTAAAGTGATCAGTGGCCTAGTGCTTTCATTTTATTTCGCTGGATTTTGTGTTTATTTAAATCTATTAAATTAAACTCATCCCAAAAGTTCCAGTGGTAAAGTTAATGATATATCGATTATAATATTTCCCAAAATAATAGATGCTTTAATGTTAAAGTAACTTTTAAAGTCGCGAAGGAATTTATAATTAATAAATTTAATTAAGTCCTATATATATAGATGTGTATTTTAACCATTAGACTCGTGACGTGTTTCTTAAATACATAATTAAATAAGCGAGTGCATATAATAGCCTTAACGGTAAATTTATCACGCGTTAGAATATTATTTGATTTTTGAGGTATGATTATGTTGTCATGGGTTTTCTATCTTTTCTATAGAATGATCACCTTTGCAATCCCAGCATAAAGAAGTCATGCAGAGAGTTTCAGGCTCGGTTCTTAAATTTCCAGACATATTGATAAAACTTTTTTAAATTTAATCTTGTGGCGGTCCGATGCGACCTAGCTATCATAATTACATGAAAGAAAGCCTACCCAAGAATATTTAAATAAATCATCAAATTTAATTTCAACCTGTAAGTTAAACTGGAAGATGAACAGTGCCAGTAGCGATATTTTATTTACTGCTCTTTTGTGAGAGAATACCGATTTACCTGACTGTGACTGAGCCTAGTTTTTCCTCACTGGATTAGAAACTTTAGCGGACAGTTGCTATCATCACGCCTTGAAGGAATTTTACCACTAGCGGGAAAATTAAAGAGACCACTTCATTTTCACCCCTGTGTCGAACTGTGTCAGTGCCATCCCATAGACTCCTTTTTTTATATAATAAATCACAAGAACTCTTAGGCTTCAAGTCCGGCGATAAGTGGGAATATTTGCTATCAGCAAACCTCGCAACATCTGGGTCGGGACGTCGAAGTACTAGACAGTTTCACATGTCTAGAGTGTAATTTCTGTTTATATAATTCTATGGATTGTCTGATGCTGCAATCGGTAAGTGTGTGTGAATATATATGAGTGTGGATCCTCACGCGCGTGCATAAATGACAGGAGATTTTAATTTGTTTGAAAAACCATTTGTTAATTTGCCTACCGGGTAATACATTTTCAGTATACCCTGCATTGTTCCTTTAATTGGGATATTTTGTTAACGCTGTTTACCCCCCCCCCCCCTTCATTTGCTTAGTAAAGAAAAAAAACAATTGGGATAACAGGATTTTTTTCTACCACCCATACCTAATATTGTAACCCCTCTTTCAGAGTAATTAACTTCACTGTTAGGTTACATTACCGATGTTCCTGATAACTATCTATCTTTGGACTGGGTTTATCTTTGTCTAATACAAGCGGGAAGGGCTTAGTCGATAAAAATCTTCTTCACCCCCCCCCACCCCACCTTGTTAGTTGTATTTTCTGTACTTATGATAATTTTATGTAACACTTGATATTTGTTTGTGATTTGATTTTTAAGGTTAATAAACATCATAAACTTATTTCATACTGTGTTGGAATACCCAAAGCCCAACATTTCCCCTATTTGTTTAATATAGTTTGTATTCACGTGCGTCTGTGTGTTTGAAGCACCAAATCGGTGTGAGCGCAGATGTGTGTCTGGAAACTGGCAAATAATTGTTTGACCAGGAGAGTCTGAAGAGAAGATTGAGAGAAACGATTTGTCGTAAATAAGTCTGTCTTTACTCTCCCCAGCACTCTGTGAAGCAACTATTTACTCTCTACATTTTCTATCACTGAGCTTTTTCATCATCATTCTCCACTCCAAACCGAACCACTATTTCTAAGACTCTTTCTCTCAAAATAAATTTACGACAATCCATGAAATTTGTTATACTTGGGTTTTTCAGTGGATCCAACAATTTTCACATCATTCTGGAAAACACACACGGTAACATGTTAAACTCATAGTGCCCTTCCGATGTGCTAAACGCCAGATAAGGTCGGATCTCAGGCTTCACTGGAATTTGGTAATATCCCTTGCTGAGATCTACCTTGGAAAAATATTTTGCCTTGTTCAACCTGGCAAACAGTTGGTTAGTATCAGGTAATGGATCCACCTGACTTTCTGTGACAGCATTCAGTTTCCTGCACTCTATGCACAGTCTATGTTCCCCAGAGGGTTTCCTCAACAATACCACACTGGAGCTATACGGAGATTCACTGTGAGAAATGATCCCTTCTTGTAACAGATAATCTATCTCCTCTTTCAAAGCTTTCTCTTTTGCGAATGGGATAGTATTGGCTCTCATACAGATGGGTGTTGGGTCTAGTAGTTTCACGTCATATTCCAACAAGTTAGTGTGCCCCGGTTTATCCGTTAACACATCTGTATGATTCTCCAGAACCTTTTGAATTTTCTCCCTCTGCCCTTTTGTCAGATGTTTACTGATCTTTACCTGTGCAGGAGTCTCACAGGGTTTCAGTGGGTATTCAACAGAGGTGAGAGGTTCATTCTTCATCTCAGTGGCTATGGCTAAGGTCATTAAGTGTGTTCCTTCCACATTGTTTCTCTCATTGTATTTCTTTAGAAGGTTCACGTGATAGACTTTTTCCTTCCCTTTCTTGTCTATCTTGTAGTTAGTTCTAGATATCTTTTCCAAAACTGTGTATGGACCTTGCCATCCAATTTAAAGTTTGTTGCTGCTGCCGGGTAGTAGAAGAAGCACCTTCTCTCCCACAGCTAGCTCCCTATCCTTCGCTTTCTTTTTGTAATATGCAGCACGTTTCTTCCTGGCTTGTCTTAGGTTATCATTTGCAAGTTTCCAGCCAGTTTTTAAGCGAGTGGTCAGCTCGTTCACATACTGATATGATGAGGTAACAGTCTCCTCTGCCTTCTCATCTGTCCACGTCCTCAATAAGGCTTCCAATGGACCTTTGATCGGTCTGCTAAATTTGGTTGGCTATTCGGCAGACCAATTTTTCATGGCACCGGTAATTATCATGTAACTGGAAGTATGGTGGTGGTGATCTTCCTCCCTTTTGTTTGTAATCACACACGAACCGTCCACTACCAATTCTTTTCCTGGGGTTTTCCCGCAGTTTCAGTTTCAAATTGAGGGGACTTCCCTATCTTTTATTTTCATCCAGTTCCCGGAATTCCGACCAAGGAATTGTCGGGTGGGACTGGGTTGAGGTCACCTTTTGTTTGATACGCATAGTGGCCATTCTACTTGGTTTTTGTGAAGACTGTGTGTGAAAGGGGGTATTCCTATCCACGATGTCTACCTTAACATATTTATTTTTATTTTTATTTTCAGGCCTGTTTTCACCGTAGTGTTTTCGTAGGTTCTGATTATTTTCCCATCGTGTGGGTTTTCCCTTGTTGCATTGGTCACAGGCCTCCACAAATTCTGCAACATCTGCAGCTACGCCTGGCCAAAAAAATGAAATATATACTCTTTGACCTGTAGTATCTATTTTCTCAGGTACACTGTCTGATGTAACATGTGATCTTTTTATCACTTTCTCCCTATATGAAGTTGGAAGAACTAGCTGTCCATGACCAGTGGATCCAGTTCCAGCCTTCCTATACATGAGTTTATTCTTCATATAAAAGTCTCCTTTGTTTGGAGCGGTATGGCATTTTGGGAGTTTCTTGAAACACGGCTTTAGTGACCTATCCTCAGCCTGTGCCTTCCTCATCTCCTCTGGATGAGTATTTATTGGGTTTTCATCCTCCTTTCTTGCTTGTGATCTGGTCTTTAGAGTTGCCATAATCACAGGTCTTTTGGGGTTTCCCAAAAAAACGTATCTACACCCCAATATCAGAGGCTAGATTGGTTCGTTTATCACTGCTTCTCTAATCACTCCTTCCACATAGCGTGTTTTTACACTGATTCGTGCTATGGGAAGTGTCATAGTTGCTACTTCTTTGGTTGCCACTTGTATTTCCACTGTTTCTATGGTATACTGATCTGGGTGAACCAGGTGAGAACGTACGACTGAGTCAAAATCCAATCCAGTATCATAAAGGCACCTGATGGTGGCCCCATTACATACTACATTTTCACATACAGGGGTATGATAAGGTTCCTGCTGTCCAGTAGGTTTTCCTTTTTGTCCCTTGTTTCCTGTTTTAAGGCATGCAGCGTGGTAAGGAGGGATATTTTTCTTCCTACAGTCTTTTGTATTATGGTTATTCATTCTACAAAATTTGCAATATTTATTTTCCGGTCTGTAGGGTTTCCTCTCATTGAATTGCGGGTTTCTATCTCGAGGGTCAAACCTGGGTCTATCATAGTTGGGTTTACCGCTGTTACCCTGATCTCTAGTGTCAAACTTATTATGGGGTTGAGGAGCTTTATTATTGTCTACCTGTTTCTTTTTAGCGCCAGCTACTTCTGCCTGGGCTGCCTGATACCTCTCAGCAACATTCAGCACATCATCTAATCTCTCCGCATCCTGTTCCATGAGAAACTTTCTCATGTCTGGAGCCATGAACTCTCTCACCTGCTCTATCATAATCATTTCCTTTAAGTCTTGGGTTTTCCCCAGAGCAGTCCATTTCTCCAAATAAGTTTCCAACCTTGCAGAGAATTGATGATATGTCTCCCCAGACAGGAGCTTAGCATTTCGAAATCTCTTTCTATAAAACTCACCATTCTTCTCGTATCTAATTAAAAGAGCCTGTTTTAATATGTCATAGTCGTCCTGATCTTCCCGGCTCAATTTGGAAAATACCTCATACGAGGTTCCCCTAAGTCCGTGAGATACCTTCAAGCTCCACCTTTTCCTCTCTAAACCATATCTTGTAGCTAACCTTTCAAATCTAGAGAGGAATGACTCAATGTCATCCTCTTTTTCTACAAAGGGGTCTAGATGAAACACCATGGCTGAGTTGGAGGCCCCCTGACTGGCAGTAGCATCAGAGGTAGATTGGCTGTTACCAATTTCAGGAGCATGGCCTTGCAATTCTAACTCCCTTAGTCGTAACTCATGTTCCCTTTGTAACCGTTTGTCTTCTGCTTCTCTTTCTGCAACCTGTCTTCTTTCTTCCTTTTCAGCCTCTAATCTCTTTTCTTCTTTTTCCTTTTCTGCCTCTAATCTCTTTTCTTCTAGTTGTAATCGTTTTAATTCAGCTTCCCGCTCAGCCTCTAATTTCATAGCCTCTCTAGCATCTTCTAATTGTAACCTCTTTTCTTCAATTAACCTCTTATCTTCTCTCTCAATGAACTTATCGCATTCTGATGTTACATATTGAACCAGAACTTGCCCCTCCATTCCCATTTCCTTTGCAATCTGTAGAGCAGCCGATCTAAATTTGGCCAAATCTGCCATCTTTTGTACCAAATTATATTTACTCTAACTAAAACAACTAACAAATGCTATGACTAACTAATTAATTACGGGCTATGCCAACTCAAACAATTCTCCACCTTATAAATATTATTAATTTTATTACTATTAAAAATCCCGGGACGGGACCCCAATATATGTGGTGGGTTTTGATGTTAAAGGAAAGTAGTTAGTATGTGTCTACAGAGTGAGGTCAGCTATGCAAGTCCCTGAGTCTAATAGTTGAGTATGATGTTCTCAGGGTACCTGACTGCTACCACCCTACGATCTCACTCTGCGATTTATTTTGGGTATCTAGTGTTTGTGATGTTATTTATATGGCTTGATGTCTAGGGTAATGAAAATGTTGTGATACTTGCGTTAAACAAATACAATTTAATTCACTAACATCGAATAAACAAGACTGGGTTTAAAGTTATGATATATATGTATATACAATTTAATTTCCTGTCCCTCAAATTTTCTAGAACAGGAATGTTTAACTTAAAATGAAATTATGGTTTTATATCAAATTAATTACACAAGAAGGACATTAGTCCAATATATCTCTTAATATGTTAATGTTTATACACGTTTATTCCCTGGTGGAGACTACTATTATTTGAAGAGTCACTATCGGGAAAAACTGGTATTCACATCATATCACAAACTGTTACTGAATAGGGTGGAGATCGAACATATTTGAGCTAGCATGTAAGCCCTGAAGATTTAGGCTTATCTTAGAATCCGTGTAGACCCTGGATGACTTGGTTGAGAAAACTGCACACGATCCACTGCCGTGTATTCTGGAGTCTGCTATTACTTGTATGCTTTGATAAAGAAACAACCGGTAGGTTGCCTCAACTTCTGCAGCTCCGACTTCTGACCAACTTGAACTGGGTGATGTATCCCTGAAACAAGAGGAACAAGCCTCCCTAAGTCTCCAGCTGACTATCTCCACCACTACCAATTTAACATCATTAAACAAGTATTGTGATCAGATAAAATAGCTAACTAAATTAGCTACAGTCTTCAACTTTATTGTGACTTCTTCATAACAGTGGGTATCTTCTTTTCCACATAGTCTCAACGCCCCTGTCAATATACATCATCTTCTTCTTCAGCTGAAACACAATCTTTTCTTTTCTTAAAAGTTAATATACCAATAGGCCTGCCAGTGACTTTCTGGTCTTACAGTCAAAATATGTATGACAATATTCAACTCAAATTTTAGTGTGATTTGCTTCCTAAGTCTGCTTAGACATGCCTCTGCTCCTAGTATGTCGCAATCTTCCACAAAGGCAAAATTTCGTACACACACAATGTTATGGCGCCCTATCTGGGTTGGCCTCTACATATAATAATGTATTAAAAAGGTTATTCATCTTACCGCAATCAATGAAATAATCACACACTATGTTAAGGTTTAACAGGCTGTCAATGGTCACTTTTAGACAGCTGCTTCTATAGACGCAACGGCAATTTGGTCATTAATTGCTCTGCTTGAAACCTTGCTTGTATGAAAAATCTCTATCAAGTGGCACCCTGCATAACAGATGCGGTAGTTTTATTCTCCCTTCGTCTATCCTAACATTAACCAATCAGTTTAAACTACACCGATTTGACTCTTTTTTGAAAGTCCCAAACATTTATTTTTGAAAATAAGTTCGTCAGTCGCTTTAGGCTGGCAACATTCCAAAGTTACCTCTCCCTCCTCCTAGTAGTGTCTATCAAATGAGGCAAGCCAATGTGACTTGTTTCCAAGCAACGACTAGAAAAATGTTACTTTTAAACTGAGCTGGGATATCAGTGTGATCGTCTGTATGTGTCGTCAATTTTTATTTTATGCGATAACTCAGTCACTTTTGACGCTATCTAAGAGATGAAAAGTGATTATTAATCAGGCTAATGTCCTTTATCTAGCCAGTATATTTTCATCTACGTCTTTATCTAAGTTTTCATCTTTGTACTTTTCTCTTTATTTATAAGTCTAGATACGTTTTTATGGGAAATAGTATAGTATTGATGTTACGTACATTTATTACCTAAGGGGGTAGTCATCGGTCCTACCAAATGTACGCACCAGTCTTGAGATAGTTATATTATTTGTGCGTTCGATTGATTCACGCACTGACGTGCACAATGCTGTGTGAGTTGCTTTGGACGCACGTGTAACCTAGTTGAGTAGTTTGTGACGTCAGGTTTTGAAGTGGAAACATGGAACTGGCTTGTGTCCATGATTGTAATTTTATATTGTGTATCCAATGGCATGTTGAAGGAAGCCATTTATTATTGTGATTTGTACTGGTCTTCAGGTCGAAGCCAATCGCAGTAATGTCACGTAAGTTATCGCCCACTTCTTATTTTAATGCTGCATAAAAAGGCCGCTCTACTACTAATCTAGCGGGAATTTTATCATTCCTAGAATGGATCTACAGAGTCGCTTGCCTTTAAGATTTGGATCGTAGACGGAGAATTCCTACGAGTAGAAGAAGTTATATTGTTTACCTTATGCACATGTTTTAAATGCCGTACATGCTTCAATGCCAAAGTCGTGGCACGGATGTAAAGAGAGGTTAGCCAACTGAAAGCCTTTAACTGATAGGATTATCGTATATGACTTTGTGTGAAATTATATGATGTACAACGCTATGTAGGATGAACGTCTGGGAATTTTAACAAATGTAATATGGAAGATTTCATCCCAGAGTATGTATACGTTACCATGATAGACGTCCTTGAAAGAAGGTCAACGGTCGTGACTGAGAAGGATATTATACGGTAACAGTTTTGTAATCCATAGTCTATGGACAGAGGTCTTTACTAGAAGAGAATCTTCAGGAACTTTAGCAGCAATAATTAATATGTTGTCGTGTGATCTTTGCGCCTGTGACGATGTCCGTCTTGTCCACTTCGTGTCCTGGTGAATAAAATCTATGTAAAGTTACCAACGACTTGTGTGCTGCCAATACGTGACCAGTTCACCCAATTCAAGATACTTGTTGGTTTTCGTTTGAAAAACATTGTTGACATTTATTCCGTTGTAACCATTCGCTTTTCAATTCATCACTATGAAAACGACACCAACAATAACTGGTAGGCCAGTGCGGTCTGGAAGTGATTTCAAAGGAACGTACCCATCCAATTGATCGTTTGAAAAGAAGAATTTTTACTTTCAAGGCGACATCATCTCAATTTGGATCCTAGCGGAATATGAATCAAAATCAACTCAAATGCTCAAGGTCTTCAATCAACCTCCACGTCAAGTTTCACAGTGACTGATTACTTGGAGATCATCTCTTCATCATTATTACGTGCGAGCTAGTTTGATATACGCAGAGCGAAGTATTGCATCCTCTAACGTACATACACGGGGACAAGGCACTTTGATTTTTACCTGCACGCGAGCTAAGTATAACTTGTATCCGTTATACACTTTATTACTATTAGCTGTGCCTTAATTGATTATGTCCACTTATATATTTTCCGTGTTATGTGTTATATGTTGTGTATTCTTCGCGGGAGGTTGGGAGGTAGATCTGACGAACGAGATCCATCTCGAAGCCAATTCGGGCTCTTCGTCAGACGTTCTGTAGGACATTATTTTGCAGACTTCCCGCAGTGGAATGTTCCTACGCGTGAGCGTAGAAGGATTCTAGGTCCACTGTGTCTGGTGGTCTGTGACACCTGTCTGTTTTAGCTGTAGTGTCACGTTTAATTGTTGTTTTTGGTAGCTATTTTTACTTGTACCTTGGTTTTATGATGAATTTTGTTTGTATTTCGCGTCCATCTCACCTTTCCTGTCGTTTAGTTTTTTACAAAACCTATGTTTTTTTACACTGTGTTGTCAATTGTCTTGTGCATTATTTAATCGCAGTTATCATCGTAATTCTTTACGACATTCCATTTTAGTTTCTCATTTTATTTTAATTGGATTTCTGCGAACGTCTTCGTTTGTTTTGAATATCTTGTCGTGTCATTATTGTGCTATTGTCTGTCACATTACTGCTTTCACACCATTACATGTTATAAATTACATTATTAATTATTAATATTATTGCCTATTATATAAATTGATTTTACCGTTCTAGAACAGGAACGAAGAACACTAGTTGTAGTAACACTTTTAAGTAGTATTATTACATAATAATCTTGAATAATGGCTACCTTAGACTATTTCATTAAGCAAGCAAAAGCTCTTCAGATGGCTCCTGATGAAGCTAAAGCATTTGCACTGTCAGAATATAAGAAAGCTCAAGAAATAGAAGCTGATCAGAGAAGATTGGAAACTTTACGTTTGGAAAAAAATTTGAGGCAGAAATTTGAGGCAGATCAAAAAAGGATTGAGGCTGAGGAGAATGAAAAGAAGAGGAAATTTATAGCTGAGGAAGATGAGAAAAAAATGAGATTAGCCGCTGAATTGGAAGAGAAACGATTTCAGCGAGAGGCAGAACATAAGCAAAAGGAGGCTGAAGAAAGACTTAGAAAAGAAATGGAAGTTAAACACAAGGAAATGGAACAGAAACAAAAAGAAATGGAAGAAAAAAGATTAATAGCTGAAAAGGAAATGGAACAGAAACAAAAGGAAATGGAAGAGAGAAGATTGATAGCGGAACAAAATGTAAAACGACTTCAGCTTGAGATGGAAGAGAATGAGAAAAAACGACAGCATGAACTGAAATTAGCAGAGTCAGAATATGAGAGAATTAGGTTAACTCAGGAAGCTAATTCTCAGAGAACTTTTGAAAGCCACACTTCATCCAGACAGGATCATTTTAAGGAGATTAACCTTAAATTGCCAAAATTTAATCCCCCGTCTGATGACGTAATATTCTTCCTAGATAGGTTTGAGGCCACTTGTGGGTCTTATAACGTGGATAAAGCTCTATACTGTACATATTTATCCAGATTACTTACAGGAGATGCATTAGCAGTTTATCATACCACCAGCATTGGTGAGAAAAATGACTACAATGCTCTTAGAGCAGCACTTCTGCAAAAATTCCAAATGACAGAAAACGAATATCGTTTGAGATTTCACACATTACTACCTCAATCTGGCAGAAATTTTAGTGATTTTCTGTCACAGATACGACTAACATTAGAAAGATGGATCGAATTATCCAAAATTGAAAAGTCGTATGAAGGTCTCTTTGATTTACTGATGCGCGATAAGGTACTTTCGTCGGTAAACCCTACATTTCTCGCATTTTTACACGAACGGAAACCTTTATCTATGAAAAACTTAGAAGAACATGCAAAAAACTTCTGCACTGCTCACCCAACCATGGATCTGAGTAATGCGCAGATTAAGAGTGAATTGCCTGTTGCTTTTGCAGCACAACAAAACAATTTTTCACGCAATCGTTCTTTTAGTGCTGATAGGTATGTCAATAAGGGAAATAATCATAATTTCAACAATGATAACTTTTACAAAGGGAAGCAATTTCAACAATCTGCTCCATTTAATGTTTCTTGGAACCAAACTCACAGATCGCGAGATTTTGGTAACAATTATTTTAAAAATAATCAAGGACATTATAATAAACAAAACTGGAGATCAAGGTCTCAGGGTCCGCAAAACAGACAATTTTTTGGAAATAAACCATTTAACCAACATCATAACGATCATTCTACAAATTATCGGACTAATCCAAATTTTAACTCTAGCAGAAACGACAATTATGGCAATTTTAATGACAAAAATCACAATCGATCGCGCCGACGAGATAGATCGTCGAATAATACAGGTAGACATTCTAATGTTGCTTTTAATGATACACAGGCTAACATTGAACAGGGTAAAGTAGCTGAAACTCACAATGCTATGTCTTGTTCTCTAGATTGTTCCCAGGTGAAAGACTGTCCAGAATGCTCGACTCTTTTCCAGCCTAAGGCGATCACGACGCTGCGTTGCGGACATACCTTGCCTAGCCTGCCTGCAGTCTGTACAGCCACTGCTGCGTCAGTACACCAGGGACAGGGCTCTCTTAAGTTTCACAAGGGATTTGTCAATAATATTTCATGCTCTCTCCTATTTGACTCAGGTTGTACAACAATCGGTGTCCGGACTTCGCTGATCAACCCAAGTTGTGCCACGGGCCGGGTTGTCAAATGTGTAACATTTGGTGGCACAATTGAAACATTTCCCACTGCTATTATTGATCTTCATACTCCTTTCTTTACAGGAAAGATCCAAGCATGTCTTCTGCCTAACCCAATTTGTGATGTAATACTGGGTCGCATACATGGTATTAAAGAGTGTACACCTCAGCAAATAGCTGAATGGGAAGAGCGACATATTCAAACTGCAAATGCAGTAGTGACTAGAGCGCAAGCTACTAATATGTCGCATGATACACCTATTGAACCTACAGTTCATACCACTTGTGATGATGATGCTCCTATTTCACGGGAGTTGTTTGCAACATTGCAAAAGAATGATAATTCATTAAAAAAATTCTTTCAGTATGTTAACAAAAAGAATACAAGCAACAAACTTGCAAAATCTAGACATGACTTTATACTTAAAAATGGGATTTTGGTTAGAGTAATACGGGAAAAGGATTTATCCTTATGTTCTCAGATTCTTGTCCCATCCTGTATGAGATCTCGTATATTACGACATGCTCATGACTCGCAATGTGCGGGCCATATGGGTTTTTCGCGTACCAAATCCAGAGTGCTTTCGGCATTCTACTGGCCAGGCGTCCATAGAGATGTTACTCTCTATTGTCGGTCCTGTTTGATATGTCAAGAAGTTAAGGTACGGGGTCCATTTCATGCGGCTCCTATTCAAGCTGCGGACATCCCGATTAGACCATTTGATAAAATGGCCATTGACATTATTGGTCCAATGCTTCCATCTGCTAGAGGGCATACGCATATTCTTACGTGCATTGATATGTGCACTCGTTGGCCTGAGGCCATCCCTCTCAAGAACACTTCATCTGCCAGTGTAGCAGAGGCATTGATGTTAATCTTCTCACGCATTGGTTTTCCACGGAAAATCTTGTCGGATCATGGGGTTCAGTTCATTTCTGAATCCATGTCTCAAGTTATGAAGACATTAGGTATAGACAGATCTCTTAGTTCTATTTATCATCCGATGTCAAATGGGTTAATTGAGCGTCTCAATAGGACACTCAAGCAGTTGTTGGGTAAGATGACTCAAGACCATCCCCAAGACTGGGATCGGGTCCTACCCGCTTGTCTCTTTGCGTATCGCGAGGTACAAAATCAAGCAACGGGGTTTTCTCCGTTCCAGCTTGTTTTTGGCATGCAACCACGCGGTCCGATGTCGTTAATCCACGACTTATTGGTGGATGAGAATATTGAAGAGGAAACTCAATCCTCTTATGAGTATGTGATCTCTCTTAGAAAGAAAATCATAGATGCTTGTAGACTAGCTACTGCATCATCCGAACATGCCAAAGAAAAAGCTCGTCTATCTGCAAACAAATATAGACGTCTTCGCCAGCTCATACCTGGTGATGAAGCTTTTGTATTACTCCCTGCGCATAACAATCGTCTTTTAATTACCTGGAGAGGTCCTTTCAGGATCATCTCAAGAATATCCGATGTCGACTACATCGTTGATGTTAATGGCAAACATAAAACCTTCCACATTAACATGTTGAAGGAATATTACTCACGTCCTGATTACTTACAATCGGTGTTCCAGGCAACTGACGATCCTACACCTCCTATTCAACACTATTCTAGTTTGTCAGTCATCCAAGAAGAGGAATCTTCTTTCGATGATGTACAACTACCAATACCAGTTGTACCACTCCATTCCACTGAGAAATGGAATGATGTTACTATCTCATCTACTCTTACTGATGATCAACGTCAGCAAGTCTCTAAAATTCTACACACGTATGAGGATGTCCTCACTGACATCCCAGGTCATACGTCAGTCATCCAACATGACATTATTCTGACTGACGATACACCGATTCGAGTTCGCCCATATCCTATTCCTTTACACTTTCGTGATAAGGTTGATAAGGAATTGGATGATATGCTCCAATTAAATATAATTGAACCATCTTCATCACCATATTCTTCTTCTATGGTAATCATTAGGAAGAAAGACAACAATATACGTCTTTGCGTAGATTACAGGAAATTAAACAAAGTTACAAAATTCGATGCGGAACCATTACCTCTTTTAGACGACTTATTAGAGAAATTATCTCATGCTACATTCTTTTCGAAATTTGACCTTTCAAAGGGTTATTGGCAAGTGCCACTCACTACGAAAGCAAAGCCATTCACCGCTTTCTCGACACCACGGGGTCTTTTTCAATGGAATTTTATGCCTTTCGGGTTAATGAATGCGCCAGCTACCTTTGTACGCATGATGCGCCGCATATTGTCTCATCGTCCCGATGTCATTACTTATATAGATGACATCTGTCTTTTTAGTGACTCTTGGGATGAACATATTCAGGGTTTAAAATCTTTACTTTCTACCTTACAGGATTATAACTTAACAGCGAAACCTTCAAAGGCTTTTGTCGGTTTTCATGACATCTCATTTCTTGGTCACCGTATAGGTCGCGGTTTAATGTATACAGAAGACAGTAACGTCTCTAAAATTTTAAACATCTCAGCACCTAAGACAAAAAAACACTCTTAGGACTAATACAGTTCTATTCTAAATTCATCCCTCATTTGTCTACTATAACTGCACCTCTTTCGTCTTTACTGAAGAAGGGCACACCTAATGTAATAAAGTGGTCGCAGGATCACCAAACGGCGTTAGACTATATAAAACAAATTTTTTCAAATAAGCCTTTTTTAAAGTTGCCTAACAAAGATCTCACCTTTGTTCTTCGCAGTGATGCTTCTTCCTACGCTATTGCGGCAGTTTTGATGCAGGAATACGGAGGCACCTTATTTCCTGTTATGTACGTATCCAGAAAGCTTACAACGAGCGAGATAAATTACTCCGTTCTAGACAAAGAGCTCCTTGCTCTTGTCTGGGCAATCACAAAACTGGATCGTTATCTCCTCGGATCACACTTTGTGGTGGAGTCTGACCAGAAAGCTCTTACCGCATTGAATACAGGGAACGTTAAGTCATCAAAGTCAGCGCGTTACGCTATAGCTCTTCAACCGTTCCATTTTGAGATACGAGCTATTCCTGGAGTGCAGAATGTATTTGCAGACTGTCTTTCAAGATGCCCTAGTGAACTTGGTGAAACTAAACTACTTTTAGATGGAGAAACGTCCTCACCGAAACATGAATAACTTTGTACAGTGTCATTAATTGTACATCTGTGAAGACTATGTATAGTTTTGCAGTATTCGTATAAATATAACTTTCAGAACATACTTACATATGGATTATAACATTATTTCTTGTGAAGTAACGTTTTATTAGAACGGGAACAGTGATATTAAAGTAACATTTTTTTTTTAGTATGGAAACATTGGTAAAAAGCAACAAATAGACATTCGTTAGTGTTATGGAACATATTACACTACATATCGTGTTCGTAAACTTATTTCGTGCATGGAACATTAGGAACATATTCTTGTTGACTCTAAATAGTTCTGAACGAATATTCACAATGACTGAAATTAGAATTACTTAGAATAAATTACTAGTTATTTATTTATGTGTAATTAAGTACTAGAATTAGATTAATTCAATTTAATCAATTTGATTGTTTATAAATCACACATCTACTAACGTTATTAGTGTCTCGCAATACGTGTAGTCACGTATCCCACTACATGATATTTCACTTTTAGATAACTAGTCAAACTTACTAGTGCTAGATAACAGTAGGTGCGTTGCTTCTTAAAGTGTTTAATTTTGCATTGCTTCATTTTTGCACATTGTATTTCAAAATTTTCTGTTCTTTTGATTTTCTTATCATTGATTATCATCAGTGTTGCTGTTCATTTTCATTTTTGAAATCATATGTTTCAAATTTTGTTGAAAACTTAGTTGAATTTTATTATCATCTTTTTTGTTGATTCTTCATTTTCATTTTTTTTTCAACTTCTTTTTACTTCGAATATTACCACATCGTTCCAAAGTAGGTCGATGGTGGATGTGTGCTTTAATGCATACTGTCATTTAGTTATATTAATTTCAAGTCAATATTCTTTTCTTAATATGATATAACTTTATGCATTGTATATATTGTTGTAGTTTTGACTCACCTCTCTCGAGTAATTAGTTCGAAAAAAATTAATAGAATTAATTTTTTTAAGGGGAGGTAATAAGGGAGCTGTTACGTACATTTATTACCTAAGGGGGTAGTCGTCGGTCCTACCAAATGTACGCACCAGTCTTGAGATAGTTATATTATTTGTGCGTTCGATTGATTCACGCACTGACGTGCACAATGCTGTGTGAGTTGCTTTGGACGCACGTGTAACCTAGTTGAGTAGTTTGTGACGTCAGGTTTTGAAGTGGAAACATGGAACTGGCTTGTGTCCATGATTGTAATTTTATATTGTGTATCCAATGGCATGTTGAAGGAAGCCATTTATTATTGTGATTTGTATTGGTCTTCAGGTCGAAGCCAATCGCAGTTATGTCACGTAAGTTATCGCCCACTTCTTATTTTAATGCTGCATAAAAAGGCCGCTCTACTACTAATCTAGCGGGAATTTTATCATTCCTAGAATGGATCTACAGAGTCGCTTGCCTTTAAGATTTGGATCGTAGACGGAGAATTCCTACGAGTAGAAGAAGTTATATTGTTTACCTTATGCACATGTTTTAAATGCCGTACATGCTTCAATGCCAAAGTCGTGGCACGGATGTAAAGAGAGGTTAGCCAACTGAAAGCCTTTAACTGATAGGATTATCGTATATGACTTTGTGTGAAATTATATGATGTACAACGCTATGTAGGATGAACGTCTGGGAATTTTAACAAATGTAATATGGAAGATTTCATCCCAGAGTATGAATACGTTACCATGATAGACGTCCTTGAAAGAAGGTCAACGGTCGTGACTGAGAAGGATATTATACGGTAACAGTTTTGTAATCCTTAGTCTATGGACAGAGGTCTTTACTAGAAGAGAATCTTCAGGAACTTTAGCAGCAATAATTAATATGTTGTCGTGTGATCTTTGCGCCTGTGACGATGTCCGTCTTGTCCACTTCGTGTCCTGGTGAATAAAATCTATGTAAAGTTACCAACGACTTGTGTGCTGCCAATACTTGACCAGTTCACCCAATTCAAGATACTTGTTGGTTTTCGTTTGAAAAAACATTGTTGACATTTATTCCGTTGTAACCATTCGCGTTTCAATTCATCACTATGAAAACGACACCCCTCGCGTGGCGTTAATAGTTTCAAATCGCATGCCTCTCGTTGGCGTTTTTGAAAATGCGACGTTCTAAAAAAAACGACGCCTAACGGCAACTGTCGCATGTTGTAACTAATAATAGATTCTTAGAATACGTTAGTTAAAAAAAATTCAAGGAGTGTCCAATATTTTGTATTAGATTTTATCGTCCTTGACAATTTCCAAATTCTTATAGTAGCGGTTATAAACGGTAACTTTACGTCACTAGAATTGGACTTTTGAAAAATATGAGTAGGGTAGGGCAATGGTAGCTATCTTGGCGTATTGGAACAAAATTCAAATACAGTATTATCATTATAATTTGAGAGGGAGGGTTAAAAACGGTGCATTTTACTACAGGACCTACGGATCCCAGGGTGGGAAGCACTGTTATGCGTGTAATGTAAAGTTACTGTCAGGCCTTATGAGTGTGGAAAGATAAAGTTTGTACAGATAGATACATCCACACATTTTACACTGATAAAACGCAACTGATAATTTATTATCAAAATGTAAATCCTGTTATCGTCACGCTTAGAAGACGCCTTCGTCATTAATCATTCACGCGATCCAAAAATAAGTGTTAAAATTGTTTCCCCTACCAAGGAACAACTATGTTCTGTTGAACGAAGGTCACGAAATAAAAAAAAGTAGGCCCACAACAAAATTTAACAATGATAGGCTAAGTAACATCTAACGTTTTCAAAATTGACCTAAAAACAGTTTATTCATTCATTCATAACCCTCCACTCCCAAAGGAGCATAGGCCTTCAACAAACACATGCCAAGTCCTCCTGTCACATGCCATTGTCACGTAGCGTTTAAAGGATAAGAGAATTATTTAGAGGAAATAATAGATCTGATGTGGAAGATTTGGCTCAAGGAATCCCTGCTGGGTTTTCCCACTTCCGAAGGGTGACGAAGAGGGTAAATTCTCCTAACTCGACAGGTCTGGGAAAGATTGTAAGGAGATATTTGGTCTCTCGCTACCGTCGTCCCCTTCTCAGTTATCTATTATTATTATTCTTTAATTTATATTATATTTTACGAGCCCCCCTCCCTTATAAAGGAAGATAAACATAGACAATATTCAACATCTAATGGAAGGAACAAAGCGTGGGGTACAGTATATACACCCAATTGGTTTATAGCAATAAAATGAATAGATGGTGAATGATAGTATTGTCGATGGAATTAGTGTCTGCTGTATGTATTATGTGTCTCACAATTCAAGTGTTTTTCATCATGGATGACTAAACTAGGCATTGATGTAGTGAGTTCCCTTTTTCGTGGACTTAGCTTTTCAGCCCCCGGCTGATAGTGAAGTGTGGTTAGTTCTCCGGTCTCCTGACGTTGCCCCCGGTAGGTCTTGAATGGTTCGGATTTGCCTTCTCTGTGCTCGACTCCGTATTCTGCGCTGAGATTGGACTGTCGTGCAAGGCTCCACCATAGACTACTCAAAGATGGACGCTAACCCGCAATTTAGGCACGTGGCTTCAGTGCTTTTAATGCGAGAATTCGCCGATATCTGGGTTAGGTCTAGCTTTCTCGAGGTTTCCGGGGCAAGTGAAAAAAATGGCCGTGTTTGGCGCACTTTTAGCGGGACATTTCCGCTTGGACACGTGATCCATAGCGGGCATCATGTGATCTTAGCCTCGTTTAGACGCTCCAATCAATAATGTTAAAAGTCACGTGATGTTTTCCTAAGTGGCCTAAACTGGTTCTCCCAAGTTCAAGCAGTTCTAAATTAAAACGGATTTCTCGCTACCGAGGTCATTGGTCAACAATGACGTCGTATCTAAAAATAGCGAGGAGAAAATACCGAACGCTAGGAGATTTTCCGCAAGTGACAATTCCCGAGACTTTGCAATCATGCATTGAGGATGAGAAAAACCGATGTCACGTAAATAATAAAAAAAATGAAGAGAAGATTGGGCAAGTTGTCACACAAGCCCCTCCTCAAGTTTGACGTTCCGTCCAACTCCTCTGGTCCTGTCTTCCTCTTCTTTTTCAGTTTCTCATATCACCTCGGTTGCGTCCGGATGTCTGCTCAAAAAATCTGCCCCTACGTTGTTCTTCCCAGGTATGTATTCTGGTTTTCTTCCTAGTTTTCTTTGGATGCCTACGTCTGCAGCAATGCTTCCCTACGTCCTGTAACTGGTCTACCCTATGTGTTGAGGTTACCTGGTTACAATCTGAACAGGACTTCACATATCGATCTATGTCTTCTGTGATGCCGGGCCAATAATACCGGGTGGCTATCCTTTGATTTGTGGTACCATTACCCAGGTGTTCACTCAAAGTAGCACCGTGCCCCCATTCCATAACTTTATTTCTATATATGGATGGCACCACAATCTGTCCATGAATTTTTAGCCCTCTGCCAGCTTTCCTGTGCAAGAGTCCATGTTCCCTATAAAAGTCACCCTTTCTTCGAGGGTTATGTGAGTTTTTCAATTTGCCAAAGCAAGGCCCCAATGTGCTATCAGCTGCTTGAGCCCTTTTCATCTTATTCGGATGAATGTCTAACTTAGAGTCCCTCTCTATCCGTTTGGAGTCAGACCTGGTCTGGACGGCAGCCATAACCACAGGCTTTACTGGTTCTCCTAAAAAGACATATCTACGCCCTAACATCAGGGGGTAGAAAGGATCCTCTAAAGCTGCAGCATTGATTTCCCCTTCCACATAGCGACAACTGACCTGAATCTTCGCTATGGGCAAATTTAAGGGTAATGCTCCCTTGAGCGGCCCCTGGATATCCACTGTTTCTGTGGTGAGTTGTTCGGGGTGCACCAGAGATGAAGAAACGACCGCGTCATAAGACAAACCTGTGTCATACATCCCGATGACTTGGTTGCCATTCACGGTCACTGTCTCCTGTATAGGTGGGTGATGGAGGCTATTCTGACTCACTGTCAGTTCCTTCCTGTCAACAGCCCTCACCTGTAAACATGCAACATGATGTGGAGGGTTTTTCCTTCTGCACTCGGCAGTATTGTGGTTGCTCATTTTGCACGTCTTACACCACTTTTCTCCCCGCCTCTGAGGCTGGAAAGCTGATCTCTGAGTAGTCTTGTAGTCTGGCTTGTCATGCTTTTTGAAGTTAGTATATGGTGGTTTCACTTGGGGGTCCATGTGTGGCTGAGCTGTCTGTCTAGGTACGTAATCTGGTTGTTTCCGTCTGGGTGGTGGATTCTCTGATAGTGCTGCCTGATATCGTTCCGTTAACTGGACTATGGATTCCAAAGTGCTGGTCCCATTCTCTGTCAGGAATCTTCTCATGTCGGAAGTCATGGTGTCCTTCAGTTGTTCGATCATGACCATTTCCTTCAGGCCTTCCCAATCATGAGTAAAATTCCCTAGGGCACCCCACTTCTCCACGTAGGAATCCAGTCTCGCAGCAAACTGAGCAAAGTTCTCTCCGACTTCCCAACTACAGTTACGGAACCTCTTCCTATAGGCGTCAGCATGTAGCTCATAACGTATCAGGAGTGCCTTTTTCAAAGAGTCGTAGTCATCCTGTAAACCTGGAGGAAGCTTGCTATACACGTCATAAGCAGTTCCTCTAAGCCCTTGTGACAGTTTCAGGTTCCACTTGCCCTTCTCCAAACCAAACGTGGTGGCAAACTTCTCAAATTTGTCCAAATACCTATCGATCGAGTCGGCTTGTTCCGAGAAAGCTTCAAATGGAAACGTCAAGGGTCCCAAAGTTGACATGTGTGAGGATGGCAAAGGTCCTATGATCCCCATGTACAAGGAGGGCATATTATCTGACCGTGGCGATAGGTTGCCTGAGGAGGTAGATGCGGTCGCACCGGCTACCGGTTCAACTCTTTGAGCTTGTCCCTGCATCTCTAACTGCTTCATCTTCAATGCATGCTCGCGTTCATCTCTCTCGCTTCTTTCCCTAGCGTCTACAGCTTTTATCCTCTCATCTATTTGTGCTAACTTTATTCGCTCTTCTCCTTCAGCTTTCGCTGTTTCTCGAGCGTAATACTTATCAGTCTCGACACTGACACAATTTGCAAGGTCCACCCCACTATAACCTAGATCTCGACCGGCCTCCCCTAGTGCTGCCTTAAGCTTAACTATTTCAGCCATCTTTTGCAGTTAAAGTCCACACTGAGTAAGCTAGTGCTACCTTCCAATAGTATTTCTAACAACAATTAAATACTAATTATTTATCAGACTGCTGTAGAATGAAATTACTACAGTTATGGAGACTTAAGGTCTGTAATTCAATGAAATACAAAATCAAGAACTAACTTAATTAAACACAACATATATAAAGGGATTCACCAATCAATGCCTGAATTTCTAGAAAAAATGTTTTCTGTCTTTCTAGAGCTCACTGTGTGAAAATACATGTGTTAAAATGGTATACTGTAATGACTGAATGGATGATACTATCCCAGAGGTATAATAAAATACATAAGTTCAAATCCCGGACCGAGACACCAGTGTCACGTAGCGTTTAAAGGATAAGAGAATTATTTAGAGGAAATAATAGATCTGATGTGGAAGATTTGGCTCAAGGAATCCCTGCTGGGTTTTCCCACTTCCGAAGGGTGACGAAGAGGGTAAATTCTCCTAACTCGACAGGTCTGTGTAGTGGTGTTTGATGGTGTTGTATGATGTTGATATTACTAAATGTAATTGTATGAGGCCAGCTGTGAAGGCTCCTGAGATAAAATGTAGTTGAGAATTGTCAGAAGGCCTTTCTTGCTACCACTACGACCTCACACTTAATTTTTTTTTTAATGAATGTGGCTACGTAAAGTGTCTAGGGTTATGATATGTAGTGTGGTGTAATAGGTTATAGATATACCCACAGATATTTAACAAGACTAATAATATTAATAAATGTTAAAATACACTGAACTAACTCACGTGTGTAAAATTTTTGATAGAATTATATTACATTTATTTTGTTCTGTATCAATTTTTTAGGTTGACCAGAACTTAAAAGGATTTAGAAATTATGAAAGAAATGCATGGAATATTATATCATAAATGCAATAGTGTACATATATATATGTACTATACTAGTTAGTTTTATTAAAATGTTCTAGTAGTCATCTACTTGGGAGGATAGTTAATGTTTGTGCTGTTGGGGTGGCCTCATCACACCTGTCTATATTGACTACACAGTGTCCAGAAAATGGTGGGAATTTTTATGAGGGTATTAGTACTACACAGCGTTGGTGAATGTCCAGCAGACCAGAGGCTCACTCATCTTGTAGTTATAGCTCTGGTGCTGAAATCAGGTGGTCCCACCTCTCCGTGCTGGCGGGCAATAATGGTGGTCTCTGTCACAAGTACTGCACAGATACACTCGAGTAAAGTCACCAACTGAATAGACACTGCTTTGTTGACAACAGAAACTCACAGCTCTGCAATCAAAGTATGGGCCATGTGTCAAAATCTATTCTCTACCCACGTCTGGACACAACACTGACACAACAACCACATCATACAGACAGGTCAGATCTCTCTGACCAAACAGCACATTTACCATGGTGGTTTTACATCAGATAGATCCTCCCAGACTATAGATTCTGAAAAATATTTATTAGTTGTCTGCCCTAAAAGAGGATAGGTAATATGTTTCATTATTCTCAACACTTGATCTGTCTTGCCTAACCCTTGCTGGAGTTTATGTACACCGTTGGTCCCTAGACCCTGACTTGGGCGGGGGGTCTAGAGCAAATCCCTACTTGTTTGTAAGGCTAGATTTCGATATGGCAGTATCAAATCACTCGAACATGAAACAATATTCAAAATATATATAAGGAAATAATTTCAATCTTACCAGATTATGAATAAATAACACAGAATTGCTAGCAAAACTCAGCTGAGCTGCTGGCTATAGTATGGCGTCCCTAAACTTCTTTCACTTTCTTTCATATGGAAATCACCACACTTTAAAATCTGTGTCTATCACTGAACAACTATTGAAGAATGGCCCCACTTTCGCGTCTGAGCGCTAATGATATGATTGTCTGTGGCCAATCACTGCCTAGGTTTATTTGAATTTCAAATTTCCTACCCTAAAGTCATTTCAGTCATGCTTCAGTCAAGTATGGATGTTTATCTGTTAGTCTGTCCGTCTCTACTTGTGTTTCTACAAAATGTACTTGATTTTTGAACCAACCTTTCTCTCCCCTCCAAAATTTTGTCGTTAAAAGTTATTTTTAGACACAGCCACCACAATATCCCCTCTCCTCCATACCAAGTAGATTTGAACACCTGCGTCTCGAGGTCGTGTTTTTTTTGTGCAAAATAGCGACACTTTTAGATTCAATACAGTCTGTCGATGATGTAAACTACACTGTCTTTTGTCATTATCTTCAATATTATCTATCCGTCTGTAAAATTAAGAACATATTAGTTCACTGCTCAGAATAGGCCATCCGGCCAGCTAATTTTTATATTCCTAACATTAATATTAAGAAAAAAAGTACTTTTTAATTTTTGTAATATTCCTCACATCTGCGTTTAGCCGCTGAATTCAAATCAAGGGCTTGGTATCGCGCAAAAGCGTCCAATAAATGACTGTGGCGTAACATATCTATGGTCCCTTCTGTCGAGTTGCTTACTTTTTATGTCAACTTGGGAAACGTAACTTTTCTCCGTTTCCCCCCCAATTGCGTCTCCTTAGCCTTTCTAGTCTCACGCAATCTTTCCAGTCATATTTTTCCTTTTTGATCCTCCGTTCCCCTCCTGTCTAGCAAGTCAATTATTATGGAGGATGATGACCCGCGGTCTAGGCGATCATGTACTATTCGCAGCCTACGCATTATGTTTTTATCCTTAAATGTTATCTTTGGAGGGATTTTACCGTTGTATCTCTTTCAATTTCACTACACATCTCCCCACTTGAAAACATGCCTATGGCAAGTTCCAAAACCAGCGATACACATAGGTAAAATTACTCCTCACGTCTGCCACTACTCTAATTTTGCAGTTTGAGAATAGGCTTGCTAGTGAGTTTTTCCTTTAACTCTTGGAACGCTAGTTCACATTGTGCAGTCCAAATAATTTTATCTGGAAGTCCCTTGCGAGTCAGATCAGTCAGAGGAGCACAAATAGCGTTAAAATTCTTGATGTATTTCTGATAAAATCCGCATAACGACACAAATGATCGCACGTCCTTTTTTGTTTGCGGCCTAGGTGCTCTCTGCAGTTTTTCCAAGTTCTTAGGATCAGGGGTCATATTACCCTGATATACAGTGTGTCCCAAGAATTCCAACTCTTTGCATCCAATACAACATTTTGTTGGCCTAGCAGTTAAGTTCGCCTCCCGAAGTCTATCAAACAACATCTCCAGAGCTTCAATGTGTTCTTCAAATGTCTCTGTGGCGACGAGAATATCATCCATGAAATTCGTGATACATGGGTTATTCAGGGGATCCAACAATTTTCGCATCATCCTTGAAAACACACTCGGAGCATTTTTCAGTCCGAATGGTAGCATATTGAATTCATAATGTCCATCCGAAGTGCTAAAAGCCAAATAAGGTCTCACTTCAGGCTTCACTGGGATCTGGTAATAGCCTTTACTAAGATCCACCTTTGAAAAGTATTTTGCCTTGTTCAGTCTGGCAAATAACTGTTTTGTGTCTGGTAATGGATATATTTGTCCTTCTGTGACAGCATTCAGTTTCCTGTAATCTATGCACAGTCTGTGTTCCCCAGACGGTTTTCTCAACAAAACGACACTAGAACTAAAAGATGATTCACTGTGCGAAATAATCCCCTCCTTCAACAAATACTCTATTTCTTCCTTCAATGCCTTCTCCTTCGCGAACGGAATAGAATAGGCTCTCATACAGATTGGGTTTGAGTCTACCAGTTTCATGTCATACTGTAGCAAATTTGTATGGCCTGGTTTATCTGTTAATACATCTGTATGTTCCTCCAGAACCTTTTGAACTCTCTCCCTCTGGTTTTTAGTCAGGTGCTTACTGACTTTTACCTGTGCTGCTGTTTCACAAGGATGTAATGGGTATTCATGTGAGGTGAGTGGTTCTTTTTGCATCTGGGTTGCAATAGCTAAGGTCAATAAGGGGGTGCTTTCCTGGAGTGGTCTGTCCAGATACTTCTTTAACAGGTTTACATGATAAACTTTTTCCTTCCCCTTTTTGTCAATTTTATAGTTTGTTCTAGACACCTTCTCTAGAACCGTATATGGACCTTGCCAACCAATTTGTAATTTATTCTGGCTTCCGGGTAGTAGAAGCAGCACCTTCTCTCCGACTGCCAGTTCCCTGTCCTTTGCCTTCCTATTAAAATATGCTGCATGTTTCTTCCTGGCTTGTTTCAAATTATCATTTGCCAGTTTCCATCCAGCTTTCAAACGAGTGGTCAGTTCGTTCACGTATTGATACGATGAGGTAACAGTCTCTTCCGCCTTCTCATCTGTCCAGGTCCTTAATAAAGTTACATCTGGATCTTTAATTTATCATACTTATTTTTCATGGAACCCGTCTGGTCCCGTCCCTTAGAAGCTTTATAATGAGGACTTTTCTTCCTAGAATCATCACTCACAAATCGACCACTATTAATTTTTCTCTGGGGTTTGTCTCCCCACTTAAGATTGCTTATGAGAGATCTTCGCTCTCTTTTCTGTTCTTCCAGTTTATATAAGTCTGACCGAGGGATTGTCATCTTATCCTGGGTAAAATTTCTTCTTTGTACTCTTCGCATAGTGGCCATGTTAATCCATTCAAGTGAAGACTGGGTGTGAAAAGGGGGCTCCCATTCCACTTTGTCTACCCGAGTATAATTAGTTTTCCTTTCAGGCCTAAAGTTGCCCCGTGGTGTTTCTAGGTCCTGCACATATTTTCTCTTTGTGGGTGTTCCCTCATGAAATACGCCACATGCTTCTACAAAGTTTTCAACATCGACATTTACGTCGGGCCAATAGTATTTTCGAGCAATCTTTTGGCAGATGGTACCGACTTTCTCATGGTCACCATCTTTTCCAACATGTAAGCTCCTTATTAAGTTTGCCCTATATATCTTGGGAAGAACTAACTGTCCGTGACCAGTGGATCTAGTTCCTGTCTTCCTGTATAATAGTTTGTTCTTCATGAAATATTCCCCCTTGCTCGGAGGTGTGTGGCATTTGGGCAATTTTTTAAAACAGGGCTTGAGTGTCCTATCCTCAGCCTGCGCCTTCCTCATCTCCTCTGGATGAGCATTTATAGGTTCACCTTCTTCCTCCTTCTTCTGTGACCTGGTCTGCACTGTCGCCATGATCACCGGTTTCTCGGGATTCCCCAAGAAGACGTATCTACACCCCAATATCAGAGGGTAGATTGGTTCATCTATCACTGCTGCTCTGATTTCTCCTTCCACATAGCGAGTTTTCACCGTTATCCTTGCGATGGGAAGTGTCATGAGTGGTATGTCCTTAGTTGCCCCTTGTATTTCCACTGTTTCTGTGGTATACTGACTTGGGTCCACTAGGCTAGACTTCACAACTGAATCATAATCCAAACCTGTATCATAAAGGCACCTTATGGTGACCCCATTACAAATAACATCCTCACAAACTGGGGGGTGATAAGGTTCCTGTTGTCCATTAGGATTACCCTTTAATCTTCGCGTCCCCGACTTCATTGCAGCAATGTTTGAAGGTTTCCTTCTACAAAATTCGGTGTTATGGTTATCCTTCTTGCACCATTTACACCATCTTTTTCCTTGGTTCAACGGTTTTCTTTCATTGAACTTTTGGTCATTGAACTGTGAGTTTCTGTCGCGATAGTCATTTCTTGGCCGCTCAAAGTTTGTCCTACCTTTATTTCCCTGCTCTCTATTATCAAATTTATTAAATTGCTGTGGAGCTTTAAAATTGTCTATGTGCTTCTTTTTAGCACCACTTACCTCTGCCTGGGCTGCCTGATACCTCTCAGCAACATTTAAAATTTCCCCCAACTTCTCTGCACCTTGTTCCATGAGAAATTTTCTCATGTCTGGAGCCATGGACTCTCTCAATTGCTCAATCATGATCATTTCTTTAAGATCTTGGGTCTTCCCCAGAGCCGTCCATTTCTCCAAATAGGTTTCTAGTCTAGCAGAGAATTGGTGGTATGTCTCCCCAGACAACAGTTTGGCATTTCTAAATTTCTTACGATAAAATTCACCATTCTTCTCGTACCTTAATAACAAAGCCTGCTTTAACATGTCATAATTGTCTTGGTCTTCCCTGTTCATTTTGGCAAATACTTCATAAGAAGTACCCCTCAATCCCTGTGATAGCTTTAAACTCCACCTCTCTCTCTCTCTAACCCATATGTAGTAGCTAATAACTCAAAACGTCCTAGGTACCCCTCTATGTCATCGTCTTTTTCAACAAAATGGTCTAAATGAAACCCCATAGCTGAGTTTGAGGCTCCCATACTGGGCGTAGCATCCGAGGCAAAAGGGCTGGCACCATTTTCAGGAGCCGGGCCTGGTAATTCCAGCTCCCTTAGTCGTAATTCGTGCTCCCTCTGCAACCTTCTATCTTCTGCCTCCCTTTCGGCAGTCAACCTTTTTTCTTCTGCCTCCCTTTGCTGTCGTTTTTCTTCTGCCTCAATCTGCAGCCTCTTAGTCTCATCCTCTAACTTCTTCTCTTCAACCAACCTGTCAGACTCCAATTTTCTTTCAGCCTCTTTTTCTAATCTCCTTTCTTCCCGTTCAATATATTTATCACATTCAGCCGTTACGTATTGAATTAAAATTTGACCATCCATTCCCATCTCCTTCGCGGTGAGCACAGCAGCTGATCTAAATTTTGCCAGCTCCGCCATACTTTTTAGACAATATAATAATATACAAGATAAATCTCTAACCAGTAAATACACTAAGTACTTCTTATGACTATAGTCTAACCAATTCTAACTAACCAGTTAACTAATTAATTATTACTGGCTGTGAAGATTCACCAACTTTTATCTGCAGGGACACTTTTTAATTTTAAAGGGAATTTTACAATTTATTTCCCTACTTTTATTTCTCCCACCAGGAGATCCTAATATTACTGTTGGGCTAATTATCCCTGGACAAGACCCCAATTTATGTAGTGGTGTTTGATGGTGTTGTATGATGTTGATATTACTAAATGTAATTGTATGAGGCCAGCTGTGAAGGCTCCTGAGATAAAATGTAGTTGAGAATTGTCAGAAGGCCTTTCTTGCTACCACTACGACCTCACACTTAATTTTTTTTTTTAATGAATGTGGCTACGTAAAGTGTCTAGGGTTATGATATGTAGTGTGGTGTAATAGGTTATAGATATACCCACAGATATTTAACAAGACTAATAATATTAATAAATGTTAAAATACACTGAACTAACTCACGTGTGTAAAATTTCTTGATAGAATTATATTACATTTATTTTGTTCTGTATCAATTTTTTAGGTTGACCAGAACTTAAAAGGATTTAGAAATTATGAAAGAAATGCATGGAATATTATATCATAAATGCAATAGTGTACATATATATATGTACTATACTAGTTAGTTTTATTAAAATGTTCTAGTAGTCATCTACTTGGGAGGATAGTTAATGTTTGTGCTGTTGGGGTGGCCTCATCACACCTGTCTATATTGACTACACAGTGTCCAGAAAATGGTGGGAATTTTTATGAGGGTATTAGTACTACACAGCGTTGGTGAATGTCCAGCAGACCAGAGGCTCACTCATCTTGTAGTTGTAGCTCTGGTGCTGAAATCAGGTGGTCCCACCTCTCCGTGCTGGCGGGCAATAATGGTGGTCTCTGTCACAAGTACTGCACAGATACACTCGAGTAAAGTCACCAACTGAATAGTCACTGCTTTGTTGACAACAGAAACTCACAGCTCTGCAATCAAAGTATGGGCCATGTGTCAAAATCTATTCTCTACCCACGTCTGGACACAACACTGACACAACAACCACATCATACAGACAGGTCAGATCTCTCTGACCAAACAGCACATTTACCATGGTGGTTTACATCAGATAGATCCTCCCAGACTATAGATTCTGAAAAATATTTATTAGTTGTCTGCCCTAAAAGAGGATAGGTAATATGTTTCATTATTCTCAACACTTGATCTGTCTTGCCTAACCCTTGCTGGAGTTTATGTACACCGTTGGTCCCTAGACCCTGACTTGGGCGGGGGGTCTAGAGCAAATCCCTACTTGTTTGTAAGGCTAGATTTCGATATGGCAGTATCAAATCACTCGAACATGAAACAATATTCAAAATATATATAAGGAAATAATTTCAATCTTACCAGATTATGAATAAATAACACAGAATTGCTAGCAAAACTCAGCTGAGCTGCTGGCTATAGTATGGCGTCCCTAAACTTCTTTCACGTTCTTTCATATGGAAATCACCACACTTTAAAATCTGTGTCTATCACTGAACAACTATTGAAGAATGGCCCCACTTTCGCGTCTGAGCGCTAATGATATGATTGTCTGTGGCCAATCACTGCCTAGGTTTATTTGAATTTCAATTTTCCTACCCTAAAGTCATTTCAGTCATGCTTCAGTCAAGTATGGATGTTTATCTGTTAGTCTGTCCGTCTCTACTTGTGTTTCTACAAAATGTACTTGATTTTTGAACCAACCTTTCTCTCCCCTCCAAAATTTTGTCGTTAAAAGTTATTTTTAGACACAGCCACCACAATATCCCCTCTCCTCCATACCAAGTAGATTTGAACACCTGCGTCTCGAGGTCGTGTTTTTTTGTGCAAAATAGCGACACTTTTAGATTCAATACAGTCTGTCGATGATGTAAACTACACTGTCTTTTGTCATTATCTTCAATATTATCTATCCGTCTGTAAAATTAAGAACATATTAGTTCACTGCTCAGAATAGGCCATCCGGCCAGCTAATTTTTATATTCCTAACATTAATATTAAGAAAAAAAGTACTTTTTAATTTTTGTAATATTCCTAACATCTGCGTTTAGCCGCTGAATTCAAATCAAGGGCTTGGTATCGCGCAAAAGCGTCCAATAAATGACTGTGGCGTAACATATCTATGGTCCCTTCTGTCGAGTTGCTTACTTTTTATGTCAACTTGGGAAACGTGACTTTTCTCCGTTCCCCCCCCCAGTTGCGTCTCCTTAGCCTTTCTAGTCTCACGCAATCTTTCCAGTCATATTTTTCCTTTTTGATCCTCCGTTCCCCTCCTGTCTAGCAAGTCAATTATTATGGAGGATGATGACCCGCGGTCTAGGCGATCATGTACTATTCGCAGCCTACGCATTATGTTTTTATCCTTAAATGTTATCTTTGGAGGGATTTTACCGTTGTATCTCTGTCAATTTCACTACAGTCTGGAAAAGATTGTAAGGAGATATTTGGTCTCTCGCTACCGTCGTCCCCTTCTCAGTTATCTATTATTATTATTCTTTAATTTATATTATATTTTACGAGCCCCCCCCCCCACCCCCCCCCCCCCCCCCCCCCCCCCCCCCTCCCTTATAAAGGAAGATAAACATAGACAATATTCAACATCTAATGGAAGGAACAAAGCGTGGGGTACAGTATATACACCCAATTGGTTTATTGCAATAAAATGAATAGATGGTGAATGATAGTATTGTCGATGGAATTAGTGTCTGCTGTATGTATTATGTGTCTCACAATTCAAGTGTTTTTCATCATGGATGACTAAACTAGGCATTGATGTAGTGAGTTCCCTTTTTCGTGGACTTAGCTTTTCAGCCCCCGGCTGATAGTGAAGTGTGGTTAGTTCTCCGGTCTCCTGACGTTGCCCCCGGTAGGTCTTGAATGGTTCGGATTTGCCTTCTCTGTGCTCGACTTCGTATTCTGCGCTGAGATTGGACTGTCGTGCAAGGCTCCACCATAGACTACTCAAAGATGGACGCTAACCCGCAATTTAGGCACGTGGCTTCAGTGCTTTTAATGCGAGAATTCGCCGATATCTGGGTTAGGTCTAGCTTTCTCGAGGTTTCCGGGGCAAGTGAAAAAAATGGCCGTGTTTGGCGCACTTTTAGCGGGACATTTCCGCTTGGACACGTGATCCATAGCGGGCATCATGTGATCTTAGCCTCGTTTAGACGCTCCAATCAATAATGTTAAAAGTCACGTGATGTTTTCCTAAGTGGCCTAAACTGGTTCTCCCAAGTTCAAGCAGTTCTAAATTAAAACGGATTTCTCGCTACCGAGGTCATTGGTCAACAATGACGTCGTATCTAAAAATAGCGAGGAGAAAATACCGAACGCTAGGAGATTTTCCGCAAGTGACAATTCCCGAGACTTTGCAATCATGCATTGAGGATGAGAAAAACCGATGTCACGTAAATAATAAAAAAAATGAAGAGAAGATTGGGCAAGTTGTCACAGCCATCATCTCAAGTTCTTTCCATGTTCTCCTCATCATTTTCACCTCTGTTTCCAACTCTCTTCTCCATGTACTTCTTGGTCTTCCTCTGCCTCTCTTGCCCTGGGGGTTCCAGAACAAGGACTGCCTTGTAATGCTATCAACAGGTTTCCTCAGTGTGTGTCCTATCCATCTCCATCGTCTTCTTCTCATTTCTTGTTCCACTGGCACTTGTCTAGTTCTTGTCATCAGTTCCACGTTGGTAACCTTGTCATACCATTTTAATCCCTCTATTCTACGCAAGCACATATTTATGAAAGTCTGTAGCTTTTTGGTTGTTGTCTTTGTTGTTCTCCATGTCTCTGAGCCATACAATAGGACTGACTTCACATTTGAGTTGAAGATTCTTATTTTCGTGTTGGATCCTATTTCTCTTGATCTCCATATATTTCCCAATGCAATGAAAGCTCCTCTTGCCTTTTGTATTCTTATTTTGATATCGCTGTCTGTCCCTCCAACTTTGTCTATATTACTGCCAAGATATGTGTATGATTCTACATCTTGTATTGGTGTTTCTTCAAGTTCAACCCTGTTATCATTACCTGCATTTATTCGCATTATTTTTGTCTTTTCCCTGTGTATTTTCAGACCCAATTGCTGTGACCTCTCATCGCGTGTTTTCAATTTGTCCTGCATCTGATTACGGCTATGGGACAGAAGAGCCAAGTCATCAGCAAAATCCAGATCTGCTTAGTCAGAGTCCACTGGATTCCATTTCTGTTGTGTGTTGCCGATGATCTCATAACCCAATCTATTGCCAGCAAGAAAAGAAATGGAGACAAGAGGCATCCCTGTCGCACTCCTGTTCTTATCCCAAACGGTTCTGTAAGCTGTCCTTCGTGAAGAACTCTGCATGTCATGTCTTCATATGTTTTCTTTATTAAATTAATGATCTTCAGGGGAACTCCATAATGCCTCAACAATTTCCAAAGTGATTCTCTGTCTACACTGTCAAATGCCTTTTCGTAGTCCACAAATCCGATGTATAGTGGTGAATTCCATTCCAGACTTTGTTCAACTATTATTCTCAAAGTGGCTATTTGGTCTGTACATGATCTGTTTTGTCGAAAACCTGCTTGTTCATCTCTCAGTTTCTTGTCTATGGACTCTTTTAATCTCTCAAGGATAATCCTGTTTAATACTTTTCCTGGCACTGATAGTAACATTATTCCTCTATAATTTGTGCACTCTTGTAAATTTCCCTTCTTAGGCAACTTAACCAGATATCCTTCCTTCCATTCTGCTGGTATCTCTTCCTTTTCCCAGACTTTACCAAGTAATTTATATAACATCTCTGTAGCCGTGTCGATATCTGCTTTGATGGCCTCTGCTGGAATGCCATCAGGTCCAGACGCTTTTCCATCTCTTAGAAGTTTATACAGTGTATATAATCTAGGGCTGGGGCTGATTAAAAATGTCTTAATTGATTAATCGAATTTCTTTAATCGAAGATTAATCGATCAATTTGAAGCAATTTGAAAAAAAATTTAACAAATCATAAATACCCTTTTTTATATCACTACGGACTTTATTTATTTTACTAATAATAAGGCATAAGGCAATATAGTCCTAAGAATATAATGAAAATACTGAAAAGTTACAACCAAACAAATTATTATTATTGACTATTCTTGCCAAATTCCATATCACAAACCTTTAACATAGCAAATACTCAAGCATTGAAGCAAAACACATAAACATTGCTAAAAATGTAATAATCGATTACAAGTTGTTTTATCAATTAATCGATTAAAAAAGTTTCAACCCATTAATCGATTAATAAATCGTTAAAGATCCCAACCCTAATATAATCATATGTTAATAGTTTAACTAGGGAGCCGCGGTAGCTTAGTGGTTAGTGCACTGGCTTCATCGCTAAGTGGTCTATGGTTCGATCTCCAGATGAGGTGGGATTTTTTTAGGCCTCAAACACTTCTGGGTCGACCCAGCCCCAATTGGGTACCAGAGCAACTCTGGGAAGGTTAAGGCGGCCGGCGTGATGCTCACCACATCACCCCTAGTGTGCCGATGGTCAAGAAAATATGGGCCTAATACCATATTCCCAATATGCCTCAATATGTAACGGGATCCTTTACCTTTTTTTTAAAAATAGTTTAACAGCATTTCTCGGGAGCCGCGCTGGTGTAATGGCTACAACGTTGTACTGGCGACCAGGTGTTCATGGTTCAAACTCTGCCGTCGGCGTTTGAAGAAATGTTTACGACCGGAAATTTGACTGAATAACCTGAAC